>CAAKHB010001851.1:2861-20292 GCA_901007665.1 Aeoliscus strigatus | reverse complement strand
AGATCCACACTGTTAAATATGTGTGTGTGTGTGTGTGTGTGTGTGTGTGTGTGTGTGTGTGTGTGTGTGTGTGTGTAGAATGTAGAATGTACAGTATATGTATACAGTATGTATGTGCAAAATAAAAACTCCATTTCCCGGACACAGCAGAGGAGATAGACAGAAGATTCCACCAGCAAGACACTAACACCTCCGTAACTGGTCTCCAAGTACTTAAATGAGAGAAAAGAAATCAGCAAACAAATAGTAAACCCTCACACACTCATTTACATACACACACACACAAAGGTGTGCCCCTGTAAGGACAGTGGTCCGACAACCATTCCAGGTGGAGCTGCTCCGGGGGGTCGACATGAGTGTGAGAGCAGGGCATTAATGAATGCGACACCCCAAACCAGAGCCGCAGCACCAGC
Organism: Aeoliscus strigatus; assembly: GCA_901007665.1. Lineage (NCBI taxonomy): Eukaryota > Metazoa > Chordata > Actinopteri > Syngnathiformes > Centriscidae > Aeoliscus > Aeoliscus strigatus. The sequence continues at coordinate 19,879 of CAAKHB010001851.1, read as the reverse complement.
AGCGTGCAGACAAAATATCAGGAAAAAGCAGATGGATGCAGTAGATCCAAGTCATAGGAAAAATACTGTTCATATTGCTACAGTTACCCAAAAAGACTGCAATCCACACATACCTGTTAACCACAACACACACTCACACAGGAGCAGGGAGGGAGAAAGGTCTCCAGCTGACGGTGTTTAACCTGTGGGTATGAAGGCATGTAGAGGGCATCCTGTAGCCAGTCCAGTGTTTTCCAGTAGTTGTTGTCTGTGAAGGTCCTCAGTCATCCAGGTCATGGTATCTCACTGGGTTAATTCGTAGGCAACTGGACTTTTAGTTCAATTAAAAGTCCAGTTGCCTACGAATTTTTCCAGTCGTTCTGTCACTGCTGTCCCTCTTCGTATCCAATTCCACTGCATTTTCTCCCATCAGATAACTCCCATGAATTTCTCTAAAGTAGAAATGGAACTTTTTGATGTTATTTATGATGTGAGACATTGCTCCTACATCGACCATGATGCCTTTCATCACCACATTGTCAGGGGATCTGTTTTGCCTTGCAGAGATGGTCTTGATCACTGTTCTCTTCTTCTGTAACCTTTCTGACACCATCTTGTCCACCCTTTTTCTTACGCTGGGACTCATGGTGTGTATTACTTTTTTAAAAATTGCACCAGACTTCTATGTCACATGAATATCGTCATCTTTTCTGTAAATGGTGTGTGTCTCGGCAGGGCCTCAGAGTTGGCTGGCAGAGGTTTTCATCACATTATCATTACGTTCTGCCATTTTCATTTTCTTCATAGTCATAGTCTTCTTTTGAAGTAATCTGAATGTAACATTATCTCCATTTTGTATTACATGAACGGCTAATGGCTTTAAGGAGTCTGGTAGTGGGTATGGTCACCTGTTGATTTGGTAGAACATTGAACAGCATCTCTTCTCGTTTTCTGGAGAGTAGTGGGAACAAAAAAAGTGACATGCTGACGTCATTACCTGTGTACCGTAAAGTGAACAGTAACACTATACTTGCATTGTAACACTCTACTTACACTTCTTTTCACCGATGATACTAATTCATTTTTATCACATAAGGACATACATGAATCTGCAAAAGAATTGCAATGGTGAACTGATCAAGGTTGATTTATGGTCAAAATATTATCAATTTTCTGCTTTTGTGTGCTTTGCTTTTTTTGCTTTTTGATAAGTCTGGATGTGATTCTGACAAAGTCCACATCTCTGCTGGCTCATCACAGCTCCTCCCTGACCTCACTTAAGAATATCTGGCAAAAAGATTTGGCCTGCGATTTTAGTGAAGACTAGTGGGATCTATCTGTCTATCTAACTAACAGAATTATAAGTTTATGCACAGGATGAATCTTACCCCACTTTGGGGGGGGCTGTGTGAGGGTGGTGGGCAGGCGAAGGGCTGAGGCATGGGGCACGGTGAAGATTCAAAAAACAAACACACATTCTACCTCCGATTCAGACCCTGACCAGCTATGAAGAGGGACCACTCAGGTCGTAGTGTCGACACCTTTGGGTCTTGTACCTCATTGGAGGAGGAGGATTTCTGTCCTGTTCTGTCCTGTATCCTGTCAGCCAGGATGACGCTCCAGAGCCCCATCAGTTGGAGACGCTACACCTATTATTGATACATATATTTCTTTTGTGCCTGGACCGCTCTTAAAACATTTTTTTTTTCTTTTTTTTTGTTTCCTAGGGTGTCCCATTTCACATTTCACATTTCACATAAGATATAAGGAGTATGTTTTACAGGGTTAACCGATGCATGAATAATGAAAGATAATGAAGTGAAAAATTAATCACTCACTCACTCACTCACTCACTCACTCACTCACTTAAGAGAGAGTCTGCCCGCTCCCTTCCCTGGAAGAACTGTACAGCCCTCACTGCCGGGGGGGGGGTTCAGGGATTCAACTCATCCTGGAGGAATAGCTCCTATACAACTACTGTCTTGATATAAACTGTGCAAATAATTGACAAATAATAGTAACACAAGAGCTACAATAGTGACAATGGACTGGAGCAACTATTGTATAATAGGGTGTTTTTCTTATTTTCTTTATTTTTATACAGAATATTCGGACTTAACTTATATCTTGGAAATTCCTTTTTTAATTCTTGTGTGCATCTTTGATATTCAAATGGAACCCGAAGCCGACTGCATTGTCCAATTTCGTTGTACCTACAAGACAATTGCACATTTTTAGTAAATGCTCCTTTTATGCTATGACGAGCTAAGCTAACTCACCTTCTTGCTCCACATTTCTACATAATCAGACATGAGCTCAAGTCTCATCTGCATTTATTCCCAACAATCTTTCACTATTTTTTCAACTGTGTCACCCATAATCGGACATTAGCTGAGCATCCTGTCTGCCTGTTGTCATCACATTCATCCTGACATTCATGGAGGGATAAATAAACAAGTGTGCTGTTGGTTTAAAGCATTCATTAGGAGCTAATGTGGTTCTGAAAAGCTTTGTCTCCTTGCTGCCTCAAAGTGCATTCAGACCCTACCAGCCTCATTTCCATCATAACACACACAGATTAGGTAAATAGCATTAGTGCATCTCTGTGGATCGTTATTATTGGCAGCATTGTCATTATTATTATTATTATTAAAGTCAGACTATTGATTGGATGCATTTTTGTAATAAAAATTTAACAGATTTTCTACTTTGGCAGTTCAGAAGAAAGGTGTTCATATTTTTTGTTTTGTTTTGGTTATTTTGGTGACAATATAAAATATATCTTGGTGACAAAAGCTACTAATCTCTCTCTCTCACCCCCACACACACACACAATGTATTGCCTGAGGAGAAACCAACACATTGAGGATGAATTGTTTTTCTCATAATAATTTTCCCATGTCTTGCCATTAATGAATAATCTTTTTGCAGACTTTTTGCGTTTGATTGTGAAACCTAGACTAAGTGCTCTAAGAATGCAAATATGCTGTCTTTCACAGCCAAACACTCACTTAGCAGATTATCTGCTGTATAGAACCACAGGGACTCTTATTCACATGGAAAACTGCCTCTTAATTCTAATTGGTGGCTTTGTAAATCCTGCTCTCTTTTTAAATCCAACAGTATGTCACCCTATGCGTCACACACACCTTTGACTAAACCAGTGTGTTTTAGACCTTACGGCAGGAAACACAGCATCTCAGGACAATTTCAGATCACACTTTTCGTAGAGGTGATTTATTGAGTTGGCAGATCACTCATTATGGCTTCCACTCTTGTTCCAGTGACAGAAAACAGGTCAACCTTCTCCATCGAGCGGATTCTGGGTTTGGGGCTGGAAAGGCTGGAAAAAGGCTGGAAATGCTTCAAACTCCATCGACCATGGGCAGGTGAGGAACAAATGCTATATTATATTTTTGTCTGACACCTAGTGAGTAATTAAACTCTGGTGTTTTTTTCTTGTTGATTAGATTCATTGAGGTAAAAATGTATATGCGTGAAAGTGAAATGTCGTGTTTTGAGTTGCTCTGCTAGAAGGCTGAAACAAGAAGGTGTTCATGTTTCTGTTTGTGGTTCAATTTGACTCTGGGTCATTTTTGTGAGTGTGCTGTCCCTGCTGAAATGTACCCGATGTAAACCCAACTAAAGAGACAAGTATATGGATAATTATTGACTTCAACACTATACGTTAGGGTGCTGGATACAATTTTATTTGATTTAACATGCTTGTTTGTTTGTATTTGATCTCATGTTCTAAGAATGAAGTTTAAATTGAAAAAAATGTTTTTTCCGTGTGAATCCAGAAATTGAAGCAGAGAACAACAACGGAAACTGCTTCGGCTGTAAACAGCAACACAGTCCTCGCCGACATCATCCTCCTCAGCAGATGTCCTCTCAGAGGCCGATGTCAAACTGGTATATTGGGCGCCGACCGCGCACGGCTTTCACCAACAGCCAAGTAATTAACAACTCAAATACACAGGAAGTCCTCCAGACCAAATCTATGATTCCCTTCATGCATTCGTTCATTGCATGTCTCCTGCAGGTGAATGTGCTGGAGACAGTGTTTCAGGTCAATTGTTATCCAGGTATCCAGCTAAGGGAGCAACTGGCAGGGAGACTGGACCTTGAAGAGGACCGCATACAGGTTCAGACATCTCTCATTCGTCCATTAACATTAAATCTCTTTGTGGTGCAATGCTGTCACTGGTGAAGCATTGGCATTAAGTTTAAATACTTTGTCTTTGTCAGATCTGGTTTCAAAACCGGCGGGCCAAACTAAGACGTTCCTTCAAAGAAACACAACTTCAGTTGGTCCAGTCAACAGTGGTGGACCCCATGGTCAGACACCAGGTTACAAGTCAACTGAAGCCTATGAGGGACGTGCGAGGGGACCTGCAGCTACCGTGTCGTCTCCAGCTTCATCTCATGGAAGAGGAGGAGGACTGATGTTTGCTGCTGATCATGTCTGTCACATGTCCATCCCCCTTTTCCTTCATTCTAAAGCATTCAACCTGTCTTCTGTTGACTTCATGCAGGGATTAATTAAATTCAGTCTAATCTAATCTAATGTTATTGAATAGTCTAAATATATGAAAGATTTTTTTAATCAATAAAGTCACTAGTGCAAGTATTGCCTGTCTCAAGTTTCTGTCTCCTGCGTGACTGCAGTAGGTTTGTCATCAATGACTGGAAGTTCCTCATCTGAAGTGGGATTACAAGTCCAGCTCTCTGATGTCATTTTGCTGGATTTCCTTCTTTCTTTCTTTATTTTGAAGTGACCTCTCTAACTTCATTATTATTATTATTATTATTATTATTATTATTATTATTATTATTATTAGTAGTAGTAGTAGTAGTAGTAGTAGTAGTAGTAGTAGTAGTAGTCGTAGTAGTCGTAGTAATATTAGTATGATTCCAGGTGATCAGACTGTTCATCCGAAAAGAAATACACGTAGCCGGTTCCTATTGGTTGGTTCACTCACGTCCCGCCCCTGTCCCGGAAGTGGAAGTGGAGGACTGATGTGTCTTCAGTCAAGGAATCCGTTGCTAACATTTTTGTGTTGCGGGATTCATTCAGAAAATGGACACGTTAAATAAACTTAAGCAGTTCGACGCTTATCCCAAAACTCTGGAGGATTTTCGGGTGAAGACCTGGGGTGGAGCGACCGGTGAGAGGCTTTAAATGTCAGAGAGGTTCCGGCTGTTTTCATGTCCGGCTCCAACAAAGCTACCTGCTTCATCAAGATTCCATCTGAATATTTGTCTTCAGTCGGTTTTAAAACCTGGACAGATGTGTAAACTTTAAAGAAATAGACCTAAACAATCCGGTCGTTTTAAATGATTTCACTGCTCCTTTTCTGCAAATACTGACGTGATTTTACATGATAAACACGTTTGCCTCAAACATAGAATAATAAAACAATGGATAGCATCTGTTTGCAGTAACGTGTGTGTGTAAATATATACATATATATATATATATAATTATACATATATATAAATATGTGTGTGTGTGTATTAATGATCCCTAGTACAACTGTGATATGAAATGTACAGATGATTCAAGTCATAGATGTGATCTAGTGTCTCTTGTCTTTTTTCCCTCTTATATGATGGAAAAGCTTCATAGATAGATAGATAGATACTTAGTCATCTCCAAGAGAAATTCACCAATGAAACAATTTTTTAACACATTCTTTGTCTTCACAGTGACCATCATTAGCGGTGTCATCATGTTAATCCTTTTCCTCTCAGAGCTACAGTATTATCTCACGAAAGAGGTAAGAACATCTACAGCACCTCATGAAAACTTAGGCTGCAAAGATACACATGAAATAATGCATTTGAAATTTACCGGCAGGCGCTATATCACCAAAAATGTTGCATTTCGTATTAATTGCTGCAGTTTTTGCATCTTTTATTGTATTCTGTCACTAGTTGGGGCCGTGACATGAAACAACTCCAACCTTATTTTCAAGCTTTGTCTTTGCTCTAAAGACGGTTTAAAGGCTGCCGGCTGCCCCCAGGCTCCCCTGGCCATACTTCCTGTTAGACCAGTTCAATGTGTTAAATCACACAAACAGTCTCATTGCACACAGCTGGGGAGTTAATACTCACTCACAGTTATGAACTTTGAAGCTTGTCTGAGCAATTTGCATTCACATTATTGGTATATTTTCCATCCAATAAACCAACAGCATGTCCCAATATGACTAATATTGTCTATGTGCGCTCCAGGGCACCTTACTGCCCTTCCCCACTGTGTCCTGCTGTAAAGGGGTGTTTGCATTGGACGACTGTCAATGAAAGATAGAATATTCGGTGTGATCTTACATGTTATGTAAATTTGTCTTTTCTTTTTTAATTAAAGGTAAACTCCATCTGTGTTTTTTGTTCCCTGCAGGTCCACCCAGAGCTTTATGTGGACACCTCGCGAGGAGATAAGCTCAAAATCAATATCGACATCATTTTCCCCCACATGCCCTGTGCATGTTAGTAGCACTGAATTCACCATTACCAACTTCTGTGTTGAAACACACAAGAAATGTATACAGGACTTTTTTAGATGCAGGAGAGTTTCTTATAAGACCTCATCAGCTTCGCTGCTGACAAACATGTACAGAATTAGTATATATCAGGGAGGCTAGGGGGACGTTTACCCAGTAGTAGCTAGTACCTAGATTCTACTTTACCCCCTCCAGACTCCATCGGAGGGGTCTATTACCTGACAATATCTGTTGGAAATGCGGAACAAAGGGAAGGACTTTCCTACATGTGTTATGGGAATGTAGTCTGATACAACCGTTTTTGGTGACAGTAACAGAGCACCTAGGGAAGGCGCTGGAAATAGAGATTCCAGTCTCTCCGAGATTATTGGGAGACTAAAAACAGGACTTGGCAGTTATAGAGGTCGGGATGGTCACAGCAGCCCGAAATATCCTCAGGTTATGGAAAAGTACATCCCCACCAGACTATGACAAATGGATTGAAACTATGACAGAAGTAGAGTTAATAAAAATGGCTATTTAGAAAAGCACTGCAGAAGGAAAAAAGAAACAGCTGTACACAGCTGTGCCTTGTACTGTACATTCCTGGTGTATTTCAGACTGATGTATCCAGTGTGCAAATGGTGTCACAAGTGAGACGTAAACAACCTGCCTATTCTCTCAGATCTCAGTATAGATGCGATGGACGTGGCTGGTGAGCAGCAGTTGGATGTTGAACATAATCTGTTCAAACAGCGGCTGGACAAAGACCTGAAGCCTGTCAACAACGGGGCAGAGAAGCATGGTAAAAATTGACACCATACAGAACTTTGACCTCTTCACATAGGCACAGCTTTTGTTTGACGTAAGTAGAAGGACAATAAGGGGTTACAGTGGTGTGATGGTACCCACAGAAATACGTGGTGACAAGCAGAGCTTCTGCATCAGTCAGTTGACTGAACTTGTTGTGCTTCCTTGTGTAGAACTTGGTAAGGCTGATGATGGTGAAGTGTTTGACCCAAGTACACTGGATCCGAATAGATGTGAGAGCTGCTATGGAGCTGAGACGGAGGACCTCAAGTGAGACACACACACTTCACACACACACTCGCACAGAGCCCCCGGGGATGTGATCCTTTTGTTTGATGGTTTAACACCGGATCCGAGAAAAGAGACGATAGAGAGTGAGATGATATTATGGGTGTCAAGTGTGAAGAGTTAAGGTGAGGAACCCTCTGCAGAGACCTGAGCTGTTGGCACGATACAAATAAAATGTGATTTGACCGGGCGGTGGAGGTTCAGAGGTGTGTAGAGTCTGGGGAGGACCGTACCGTACTTGTCTTGATGTGTGTTCATGCATTGCAGGTGCTGTAATACGTGTGATGACGTGCGGGAGGCTTACCGGCGCCGAGGCTGGGCGTTTAAGAGCGCAGACACCATTGAGCAGTGTAAGAGAGAGGGTTTCACACAGAAGATGCAGGAGCAGAAGAACGAAGGCTGCCAGGTTTACGGCTTCCTAGAGGTCAACAAGGTATCACGTTCTGATGAGCACTGTGTGTAACAATGGACATGTCTAATGGCTGGACTGCTACTATTTTATTTTACTGACAACGGTAAGTTCCAAATGACATTTTTACACCAAAATTTGCTGAAACTTCTGAAGACTTCTGCCACTTGATCATCTCCAGATGTTTAAAACACCTTTTTTTTTTTACCATCGCCGTGCTGCAGGTGGCAGGAAATTTCCACTTTGCTCCGGGAAAAAGTTTCCAGCAGTCTCATGTCCACGGTAAGACTTGTCTGTTGACTCTATCACAACCATCAAAGGTTCCAGTGGGTCCAGTGTGTGTGATGTGGTTTCAGCATGTAAGTACAAAGTATAAAGCCCAAAACACACATTTAAGAATGTACAGTGTAAGATTATAAACGTCTTACAGTCATCAACTTAAGACATAACATTCTTGAAAGATACAGAGGTCAAAGCATTTTCATGTCTCTGACTTTCCCCCATCTGTTCCAAGTCATTTGCTCTTCAGTTGGTCGTGTTGGCAGCTTTCTCAGCTTTCCACCGCTAACCGACCCCAGCTTTGTTCTAGAATACGTCACTTGAATCCAGCATCTCAGTGTCACGTTAATAGAGCTTGTGTATCTTTGGCTGTATTCAACCACCCCACACACCCTTGATCCCACCCCAGCATATTCCACAGTACCTGCATAAAGACTGTTTGTGGATTTCTTTCTGTCCGTCCTTTACTCCTGGAACAAACCATTCTTTGTCTGGTCTTGGCAGGAGTAGTGCGCCGACTTACTGCATGTGAATTTGATTGCATTCTGCTATTCCACAGCGTGTTTAGAGTTTGGTCTTTCACTGTCCTGCCTGTTAGTCGCATGTACCCACCTCATTTGTTGCACAAAAAAGTAAGCATATTTCATTAGTTCCCTTCCTTCTACACTAAAATGCACATTGTCATGTGTAGTATTAGTATAGTATAGTATAGTATTCATGAGTTAATGAAGCAGTAGCATGGTGGGAGCTGTCAGTACTAAGCAGCAGAAACAAGAGATGAGAATCACTGCGGATGTTGATGATGTGACTGAGGTCCGTTAACATCACCTTTAACCTGTCTCCAAAGCGCTCCGGTCCAGACTGACATCAAGAGATAAAACTGTCATGAGTCCGTATGATTCATCTGACAGCAGTTATTCCCTATATCCCAAGCAGCTCAATCATTCTTTGGCACAAAAATGATAATCTCTCTTGATGGGATAGTGTGCTGCAACGTAAAGACCCAGTTTCCTAAATGAAAATGCAGAAAGCGTCAGAGGTAAGTCTGTAGGAGTCGTCGTTGGTGCCTGGCTGGAAGTAGACGTCATATGTCATCACATCAGCACCACGCTGCCCCTCCTGTCACCCTCACGCTGTTTGTTTTCTACCTGAAGCAATACAGTGACTCTTCTCTCTTCTTTCTGCAGTGCACGCTGTGGAAAGTAAGTCCATCTTTCTTTGCGGATATTTCTTTGAGGAGCACGCTGTATGAGAACAGTTGTTTGATATATTGGAATTCAGTTAATATGGACAGGTTTAATGCAGGTGATACCGAAAGAATAAAAGGAGGTTAGGTAGCCTCCACTGTTTATGTCTCGTTCATACTCAGCAGCCCCGATCATCAACACATACATGAGTGACGTGCGGTGAGGTTCATAGCTGGTGAGGCACTGACTCCTCAAGAGTCATATTTACGATTGTAAGAACTGAAAAAAAGCATCTTACTTCACTCTTCATCCAACAGCATAGAACTACTGATTATGGTTCATATCCCATCAGCATTCTTCTCAATTACACTCACAAACCAACACAAACATATATACGAGAACATATTTGTCAACAAAGAACTTTCTTTTATAGCTATGGATAGAGCAATTCATATATACTGTAAACAAGTTAAAGTAGAGAGATGTGAGCAGCACAAATGCAATTTTGAAAATGTGATTTTAACCTACAGTTATTTTTAACTTTAAATTCTGGTGCTTTAATAAATTTTAATAAAGTTTGCCTATCAAAATGATAAGAAAAAAGAATAATTCTTTAAGGCCAAAAATGTATGCTGGCTTGCGTACGCCCCCTTGAGTTGAGGCAGAGTACTGTGTGCCTCACCTGATGACTTTTTCTCTGCACTTTATCGCGCGATCATCAGGAATCGTTCTCTCACACATACATAAAAGACATTACACAGACTGCAGAAAGTCATGGTGTATCACGAATATTTCTGTAAAGTTCATATTGGCGATATGCTGAGGAACAGAGACGGGCACGCGGAATGCCACCCAGTTTGTATTGGATCATGGAGTCAGTGCCGGTGTCTCACCCGGGGTTTCTGCCCTGGATTTGATCGGAAAAACTCAAATACGGCAATTTTTACTCAATAACATGTCAGAAATGTGTAGTCATACTGCAAATGCACTTTTAGAATATTAATATTTATTCATGTACATTTTTTTTCCTTTTTTTTTGTCATGCTGACAGGTGAGGCAGTGCCTCAACTGCTTCCCCTGACCGCACGTCACTGACATACATGGTAATGTCGTAGGGCCAAAACTTTGAAAACAAATTGCAAGTGAACGTTAAAAACACTGCTGGTGATGTTGAAACCAGAACTGGCCAAGAGATGTGCTTCAGTCGGGAGGCTCACATAGTCACTCACATACTCAAGGCCTTTCCAATGAGTTGTCATCTTACACATTCACAATGGTGTTGTTTCCTCTTCACCATCAAGCTTCCTCCTCATCAGCAGATGTACGTAGGTTGTTCTACTGCTGTGAATATCCACATTCACTTTCCTTGGCATAGCTCTGTGAGACGGGGTTAAAGGAAACACGTGTCATCTATTGGACAGACATCCAGCGTTGAGTATTCAATGCAGAAACGTTCTTCTCAGTAAATGTATTTCTAGTGGGTCTATTGATGTGACATGTCGAGATGTCGGTAACAACGGTAACAACCCACGTCATCCACACACAGTAATCCCAACCTATATGTCCATAAAGAGAAATGAAACACTAATACCTGGTTGGTAATGAAGCTTCAGACACCTCCTGTGTGCCCGTTCTTCCACACACGCTGCCTTCAAATATGGAAGCTCTATGAACTCTGACCTTTAGTTCTTAACAGATTTTCAGTTGGATTAAAGCCAGGTGATTGGCTGACAGATGTCAGCTGGTTTGGTGTTTTCATCCTTTGTGCACCTCCTTTTCTCCATGTGGTCAATACACTTTGGATTTCTTTGTATGTGTGTATTACTTGGCATCTGATTTCACGTCAATGGCCCCGTGGGAAATACATGTACTCAGAAAAATGTTGAAGCATACAATACCTGGATGGCAAACTTGTGGGGTTTCATGTACTCCTGACCATAACTGAACTCATACATGGATATTGACACAAACCTTCCTGACAGAGACATGTTGTAACACTGTTATTACCATCATCATCATACCTTTTCACTTAACGTGATGTATTTTGTGTTTGCAGTTCATGACCTGCAGAGTTTTGGCTTAGACAATGTAAGTAACACACTCTAATGTTGATTTAGCGACTGTTCATGTTTGACCAGACTGGGCCCATCGTGGGATGGCTTGAATGAAATAATTCTGGTAGTACTGTAGTAAATGTTGGTGAATAGTGAGTGAAAGTACTATTGTTGTACCTGGATACACATGGATACACATCCTGATCCGGTGCTCCCTGCTGCGTACTTTGAAAGCTTCTTGAAAACCTGTCACCTGTTGTTTGGCAGATCAACATGACCCATCTGATAAAGCATCTGTCTTTCGGTAAGGATTACCCTGGCATTGTTAACCCTCTGGACGGCACAGACGTCACAGCACCACAAGGTCAGTAACTCAGTGAGGCTTCAACAGCCGTCATCAAACAGTCCAGATGCTTTGTATTTGTTCCCCTGGAGATGGAAACAAAAGTTTCTTTAACTATGTATCACCACCAAACAGTCCTGGTTCACTGCATGTTCTTTAGGTGTCCTGGCACGAACACACATGATTGAAAATAAGGACTCCATATTGAGATTCTTCAATTTTTCCTTATGCATTTCCTCAACTTTCAGTTGTATATTTATGATGTCAATCCACATAGATATGAAAGTAAAGAAACACTTTCTGGTGTAGAAGTTGATGATCAGAAAAAGAAATACAAGTTACCAACAAGCATCGCGCGCACCACATTTGACAACTTTTATTGACTGTGGGGAGACTGTGGGGTAAGCGCTTGACAGCATTGAATGGTCAGAGAGGTGTTGTTGTGGAAAAGTCCCAAAGCAGCATACGGAGGTGGAGGCAGTTGTTCCTCAGCATCGGATGCCCATACCGATAGCCATGAACGTGCCAAACGTCCCTCCACTCTGCATCATCGTCTTCCCCACTCCTCCCATTAGCTCCCTGCCACGCATGCCGATCCTGCAGAAAGATGAGTTTTTAGGAAGTTAACGGTTTGATGACTTATCACCAGAATGACCAAACACTTAACAGAATCCATGAAAAAAAAAGTATAGCACGTCAGCGCTTGTAAATATTGTTGTCACAAATGTCTGTCCAGTCATTTGAATTGACATGGCCGATCACCTTAACTATGGGAACTTAACGGTCAACCCACCAACACCCAAAGTGAAAGAAATTCACAAATACATTTGACAGAATGATGGATGTGCCAATGCTGTCCTGTTTTTGTTGTATTTGATTATTCATCTAGTACATCAAGGTTGATAGTAGGTCTCCAGATAGCAGCTGGCAGGAATGAAGTTTAATCCTACTAATAGTTCGAAGCATACACATGGTTCAGGGCTACCTGAGACAGGAGAAAGTACCAAACATGGCGCCAGCAGCCATTCCCACAGCAAAACCCATCATGAAGCCCATCTTGACCCGGTCGAAACAGCTGGGCTGGGTCTGGCCGTACGGACCTACAGCCACTGGCATCTGAAGAGGAGACAGTTAGTGGGACACACGTCACCTGTTCATTCAGAGGAGAACATCTTCACAGCTTCAGACCCGACCTAGCCGAGCCTCTTCAACCAGGCTGTGACCATCTGATTGCCCACGGGTTCGTGGATTAACGTCAAACTGGTTCCGTTACCGCAAAGTGTCCGTTGTTGTCTTAGCTCAGCATGCTAGCTTGCAGGCTAACGTCACATGTGGCCTTGACCAGTAAACACTATTTCCTCGACATTTTGGCGTTTTTCTCAAGCAGTCGTAGACACGTAGTATAGGCAGATCTTACCTTGAACGATGTACAAACAATAAGGTTGTCCTGAACTGACGGGTTCACGTGTACTTTAGCGCAGCCCCGTTGAACGTCTTTCTGTCAGACCTCCATAACCGGATACAGGAAGTATGAATGACAGAGGAGAGACAAATGAAGAGCACGAATCACCTGCAACACAAACTGAACAGCGACCCTCAGCGTCTCATGTGTGTATTACAGTTAATGATCCCGATACCAGGGGTCCACTGGAACATGCAAACTGAAAATAAAAAGAAAAACTAAAAAAACAAGAAAACAGCAAATACTACAAAACATGTTAAGTCATATTTTATTTGTATTGCACCAAATTATTATTAATTTTAAATTATTATGATTAATTAAGTAGAAACCAGCATTCACATGAGCAGCAACGGGGGAAAGGAACAACTGGCAGGTACAAGGCAACGTGTGGACGTCCTTCTGCCTCGACCAGTTGGGGTGAAATAAAGAGAGCAACAGAGACAAATCGACAGAGAGGAAAGGGAGACATCTAGTGTGTGAACGTGAGTGCAGCACCTTTAGCTCAGATGGGAGGGAGAATGACTCTGAAACTAAAAGTATTCATCCTGTGGAGACAGATGGAGACAGACGGACAGATAAAGTCAGTTGTAAATGTTCGCTGGCTGGATGGATCTGTATTATTCTGCCTTGTCGCCGCCGTGACAGTGGGAGAACAATCTGATTCAGTATCTTCTTGACCCCTGTGAACAGAACCGAACAGACTGTATCTGTGCACCCACAAAGGTCGACCTGAATGGTTTTGGTGTCATCGGGAAGGGAACACATGTAACATTTGTTTACACGTATCTCTCTCAGTATATTAGTTCCTGGTAAACGGTAAATGAAGATGGCACCCAGTGCAGATGAAAACAACCCCCAATGTTCCCTTTGCAATGATACAGGTGCTGCTGTGACCTCTGATATGTTCTGCTCTCCCTGGTCCTGCTGTAGAATTCGACTATATTCGTTTTAGTGCATTATTAATTTTCTGCACATTTCTGTTTGTTTTTCTCCCTGACAGCCTCCATGATGTACCAGTATTTTGTGAAAATAGTTCCCACCATTTACATGAAAACCGATGGAGAGGTGAGTCGGTTGTTTGTCTTCAGCCACTGTGGATTTCAGAAAGATCTGTCTATGAGAGGTCATGAGTAAAATGTCATCCAATTACTACTTGATTGGAATGTTTTCGAGCCCTTTCTGCATACCGTCATTGGTGCCCAGTACCGGAATGTGGAGGCTAACCTGTGTCGACTGGTGCTGACGTCGTCCTCCAGAGGGCAGCGGACAGCCAGAGGAGCTAATTATCATCAGCTAATTATAGTGATCATTTGAGCACAAATTGAATGTTTGTTTGTTTGTTTGTTTTTCAAGTGACGTAACTGTGCTAGAAAATTCCACCAATGTGTACTTCTTGTTAAACTTGACCTGAATCCTGTTGTTTTGTAGGTCGTGAAAACCAACCAGTTTTCAGTCACTAAGCACGAAAAAGTTGCCAACGGGTTGATAGGAGACCAAGGGCTGCCGGGGGTCTTTGTTTTATATGAGCTGTCACCCATGATGGTTAAATTCACAGAGAAACAGAGGTAGGTGTCGCCGTTTTATTCAGTGATCACACATAACACCTGTCTGCAGCTGCTCATTCAGTCGACTGTCACAGGTAGGGACGCCACCAGGATGGACTTTGTTAGATTGTTTGCAGTATGGAGGGAAACAAGGAGATTTGTTCTTGGATCATTTCATATTTAATGACCTTCAGAAGGACTCTTTGACACTTTGTTGCTGAGCTGTACCCACACCAGGCTTCATTCTTGGCTAAAAATGAATAGAAACCATCCGTTTGTGAGAGGATCAGTAGACTGGACAAGAACATTTGACATATCACCATCATTCCTTTAACTCTACGGAACCACATTCAGCTCATTCACTACAAGTCAAGACTTGTTTTGAAGCAGCCAGGTGTAGGTGACAGGCTCGACACAATCATCGTGACATTAATAATTGCCATTAATTGATAATTAAGTCTAGTCACAGTGACCAAAAACTGCGAATGTTTGTTAAGAATCATGAACGCCCCCCCCCCCCACACATCATGTTCTGAGGCCTGTTGCACAAAATTAGGATTGGAGATTAATCCTGGATCAACTATCCATGATCCGGTTGCACAGATGTGTGCTAGAGGAAAGGTCAATATTTTCTGGTAGAGGTTACCATGGAGATGTATTCTGTTAACAAGTTCCAGGATGGATTTGATCTCCCTCATCTCAGTCAGCACAAAGTGAAACCAGTAGTTACTGACTGTTGTCACGATCACCTAGACCCACTGACCCACTAGACGTGATTGAAACATGTGTCACCGTTGATTTCAGTCACATAAAACATCCAAAGACACATGATGTTCTTTTATTGGACAAAGCAGATAAACCATCAGCTCCTTTGAAAACTGAAGTCACACACTGACGCTACAAGATCAAATCACATGATCCAAATATAATACACCCACATATCTGTACACTGAGATGAATACAGGACAAGTCCACACAGACACATTCATGGCTGCCGTGTCCTCCCTACATACACTACACTACCAACAACATGAGGGATCCATTTTAATTGAATTAAACGTTCCTCTGCCTGTGCAGGTCACATATTAACTTACATTCACAGAACGCGTCTCTGCCGCTGCTGCAGGAACTTAAACTTAAATGAAATGTAAAACACAGAAACTCTACAATGTGACATCACAAGCCAGGACGTGACCCAGTGGCCTTCTGGCTGTGAGGAGACAGTACTAACCACTGCACCACCATAGTTTGTCATGAACTAGTTGGATTGCGATGGTGTATTTGTTCACTAACTACACAATCAGAAGGTCTGTAATACTTGACCACACTTCTCTCTTTGTTTCATGACGCGGGCGATGTTGTCTTTCTTTTTCATTTGCTCCTTCACCTCCTTGTAAGTCTCCATGAGGACAGGGAAAAGTACACCGTACACGTTGTCATGGTGAATCTGTGATGGACCAGTGGAGTCTGAAGGCAGCTGTGTGTGTACACTGATCCAGGATTGGTTTCACTGGTTTGATGGATCCGTGTCTGCTAATCATCGGTTGATCTTTGTGACACAGATTGAGTCTGGATGCTCTTGTTTATGACTGATTGAACTCGGATGGTGGCGCTGTCACCTCTCCTGGATGAACCCGGAATCCTCCTTTGTGCAACGGCCCCTGACTCTGCCAGACAACTCCTGGTTTTTGTCCGAATTTTGGTCCTCAAACCTGTCAAATGTTCAGAAGGACCCACAAGTAAAAACATGTCATTATTATAAAATCACGGCCAGAATACCAGTGTTACTGTTGTCGTATGTCAGGAAACAAACTCTGTCACATGGCGAATTTTGCAGCTAATCCTAATCCTTCATTTGACACAAATGAAAGTAAAATATGACCGTCCCGCTCCAGTGCCCCTTTACGCTCTGAACGAAGGACGTATAAAATGGAACAGGGAATGTCAGACATGCACCCCCCCCCCCCCCCCCCCCCACAAACCATGTTCATGTTCATGTGTGCTTCCTCTGTCCCAGGTCGTTCACTCACTTCCTAACAGGTGTTTGTGCCATCATTGGAGGAGTTTTCACAGGTCAGTTCCCACCATCATGAAAACAACCCCCCCCCCCCCCCCCCCCCCCCCCCCCCCCCCCCCCCCCCCCCCCCCCCCCCCCCCCCCCCCTTCTTTTCTCTT
>CAAKHB010001850.1:69850-83405 GCA_901007665.1 Aeoliscus strigatus | reverse complement strand
TGCCCCCCCCTCCCCCCCTCCTCTGAAAAGCACTTTCTCTCGGTCCCCCAGCTCATCTGTTACGACCAGCAGCACATTCCTCTGCTCTCTCTCTCTCTCTCTCCGTCTTACCTTCAGTCAGTCTGCTGTCTGTCCTTCCCATCGACCGCCGTCTCACCTAGTTCTCTCGTGCTGTTTTATTTGCATAGCAAAGAGCAAAGCAAAGAGCAAACAAAAGATGCTATAGGTGGTTTTCTATTGATGGTGTGTAGAGGCATTTTTATTCCAAACAGGAGTGTGGTTTGGCTCAGATGCTGCAATTGTTTGGTGCTGTGGTTTATGTCTTCTGCTTCTGTCCTTCCTCCCTCACAGCCCACACACTCTTTTTGTCCTCTCAGCTCTGATTATTTGCTTTATCATTTGCTTGCCCAAAAAGATTAATTCCTGCATCAACATACGGTAGTAATATCACAAACACTACCATTATGTAATTATCCTTTTCTTTTTTTTTTAACACAACAGAACACAACATACACTAGCCGTAGTGTCAGTGTTTTCTACTATTCTTCTTACCGAGAGGCAGTCACAAAGGTCACATAGGAGGAGACAGAGGAAGTGACCCTGCAACCCGGGTGCTTTAAGTATTCTGGATCGAATTAGTTTTTGTCATGTGATGCAGGCATATCTCTTCAGTTGCGTGTTTACTTTTTCATTCCCCCTGCATGTTCAACTTATCCCTTATCTTATGTAACTCATCTCTTGGACAAGTCAAAGCCAATGCTCCATTAATATCACTCACACTTCGGTCTTTGCTCATTTATGAATGAAGCAGGTTCCTCATTGGGAGTGTAGACATGACAGTAAACTGGTGTCCCAGGTGAACATTGGACCCTGATGAAGGAGGAGAAATGAAAACCAGGCGGCCTCTGTATCTCTGGATCCTGACGAAGTAGTTAACATGATGTTAGAAGAAGTTAACATGGATGCAGTCCCACACCCATACCATCCCATCCTCTGCTGTGTATGTGTGTGTCCACTGGAACGAGGTTTCACGGCTGCTGCCGAGAGTCTTCTCGTCCCAGCAGGGAAAGATGGCCAAGTCTGCAGCTGAAAGGAATAAAAACTAACAATGGGAGCATTTTTTCCCTTTAAACGTTGTTATCTCCACTGTCGACTCACCTCCTGTCCTCTGTTTCTTTGCATCTTTGTGGTCCTCCCCCACTTCTTTGCTCTTGCATTCCCCCTCTGCTACTTGTATCATTCCCCCACCTCACCCACTTTCTCTGCGCTCCCCAGCAGAGCATGAACAGCAGGCTCACAAAGTCTAAATATTTAAATGTGGGGAATCACTTTAAAACTTTAAACACGAAACCACTGAACCCGTCCTGCACCGCATGCTGTGTTTGACCTTTGAACCTGCCCATCCCCTCTTTGTATTTGACCACAACATCAACCACGACTTGTGCTGGTCAACAGCTGTCACTCATAACACCTCAGTATGGTGCAGACACACACACATCGCACTGCATTCATGCATTCATAGGAAGTGAAGTCATCAGTGAATAAGAGGTTGAATTCACCTCCGACTTTTTCAGATTTACTCAAGTGCGATGAGTAAACCATTTCTAGCTTTTCAAAGGGCAACGGTTCAACTATTTCTGAAGCTGTCGTTTCCCCACCTCCACTCTTTTAATCCAAAACATGCTGTGTGACCTATAGAGGCACGAAGAACGGCGATCAAATCGAGTAGCGGGGCGCGTGGATCCTGGACCAAAGGGAGCGTGTCAGCGTTCGTCAGCGATACACACTCATCTGCCACATGTACACAAACGTGGAGGTACACAAATGGACATGTGCATCCACTTACGCACACAGACAACAATCGCTGGCACACAGGCTCGTGGGAGACACATTCCTCAATGTAAGGATGTAGGATCAGAACAGATGCACAGATCACTAAATAGTTTTTCAGTCAGCAGATCTCAACCCACATTGAACACTTAGGGGGATTAGGGATTAATGTGTTTGGCAGAGCTCGCCACCAACATGATTAAAAACATGCCTGCAGTGATGTTCACAGGCTTGGAGAAGCTATGAAAAAGGAGCGTTTGTGCTATTCTGGTGTGAGAACAACTGTCTCAGCCTAAATCCCAGCAAAACCAAAGACATGCTTCTGGATTTCAGACACTGCCAGCAAACTGCCCCAACTCTGGAGGTAGACAGACAACAGAGCACCTTGACTAGCACAAATACCACGACGGTACGCCGACATTTTCCACGTGACACTGGTGAATTTACTGTGGAAGATAACGGATTTCCAGCTTGATATTATAGAATCTGAATCCCCAATTGTAAAGAACAGGGAAAGGATGATTAGGCAGAAAAGCCTCACAAACACAAACACAAAGACACACATATCTGACAACCTGTATTTATTTATCTCATCTATACATTTTCTCGTCTATAAACACACAAAAATAAAAAACTTGAATTGAATTTAATGTGTGGAAACTGCTCTTTTCTTTGCCATTCGTTTTACACCCACGCAAACATCCACTTGTCTCTTTTCTTCTTTTCTTAGCCTGTGTGAGCGTGCTCACAGTGCAACGTTACCAAACACATCTACAGCAGAACACACACACACACACACACACACACACACACACACACGACAACCTTGAGAAAACTGAGGTATTCTTCTTTTCTTTTCCCCACTTGATTCGTGTGATTTCGCTCACTCCACTGTATCCTCACTCTAATTCTCTGTTCTCCATCATTTATGTAACTCTTTTATAGCTCTTGTCCCAGATGCCCAGACGGCGAGTCGATGCAGCACAGTTCTTCTCACCTTATGTTCCTTGTCTTTCCCCTTCTAAATCCATTTGCTCATTCCATCCACTCTGTAGACTGTAACAAAAATGGAAAATGTCAAGTCAAAGTGATGCAGTAGTACTTTTCTTGGTGACCTTAGTCAAGGTCGATAACATTCGACAAAACTGAAAAATCTATTTGCGTCACGTTGACATGATGTTTTGCATGTTCTCAGCGTTTAGTATACGGTGATGTAAAGCTCCCCCAGTTCACACGTGGACGTCTGATGTTAACCAAAGTCACAGTTAGCACACAGTCCTTTAGCAGACATTGGTGACGAGGATGGAGCCTCTATTCTAGTGACCAATTCTTTTCGGTGTACTTCTTTTTCGTTTATTTCATTCATTCGTCTGTTGTGGGTCTCAGTCGTTCTGGATCTGATCCCAGCTGGTCAGCTGGTGAAGGTCAGAGGTCAGGGTTCAACCTGGACGAGTCACCAGCTGCAGGGCAGACAACCATTCACATTCACACCTACGGGGGATTTACAGCGACCAATTGATCTCAGCATGTTGTTGACGGGGGGAGGAAGATGGAGAACCCGGAGAGAACCCACACAGACAGATCCCGGGCCAGGAAGGGAACCAGGGACCTTCTCGAGGAGGAAGTGTTCACCGCTGTGTCGCCTCAGTAGAATCTGTTCTGTAAATAGATTTATTCCAAAAATTCATTCACAGAATCTTTCACTAAGTTACGAAGTAGGTTTCGTTTTCATTGAGTGAGTGATTTGTGTCCGTCGAGACGTTCACACGGAGTGAACCGACGCGTCGGATTCACCCGCAGCAGTTCACTGCCGCACTCCGCTGAGCTGTGAAATGAACCAATCTTCTGTCGCTGATTCAGTACGGGTTTGTTCCTTTCAGATGAATCGTTCGCCAACGGGACATCCCTGTTCCATTAACACCTCTAGCCTAGCCTAGCCCAGCCTAGCCTAGGTGACAGGCCTGGGCACCGAAGGTCAGTGCATCTTCTGACGTCTTGGACCGGTGCAGACGTATGCCAACATTTGCACGTCTGCCAGCACAGACAACGGCCGGGTGTGTCGGTCCACCGCTGACCTCCAGTAACGAGGTAAACGAGCCTCTGTAAGCTCGGCCCTTTCGAAAAGGAGATGATTCGAGACCACAAGACCGATCCCAAGCTGCGGGAGAAACCGTTCATGTCCCCAGATGACCTGCTGTTGTCTGAGGCTTGAGTCCAACACTTGCACTCGGCTCCGCTGGCGATAGCCCAATCCCACGTGTCTGATGTTAAAATAGAGCCACAGTTAGCACACAGTCGTTGTTTGAGCATTATTTGGACATAACACACTCATCTTTACACCCTCCTTCAGTCTTGTACTGTGTTGACATGAGGTGGCTTCTTTGCAGTGCAGGATCTTAAAACCACTTATGAATTATCTGTCAAAATGGAAAATGAATGTAATGTAACGTATGTTCTTTCTTTGTTTGTTTGCTGTTGGATCAGCCTCCCACGCCTCATTTCTCTCTATTTCTGTTCTACTTCAACAGTGTAAAAGGTGTCTGACTGGGCTCATTATAGGGATGTTTGGTCCAAAACAGGCGGTGGCATCGCCGTCATCACTGTTGTCGCCATTTTGATTAGACATGAACCCTTGACAGTCACAGTGAGAATGATTTTCACTTATGGAGCCAATCTCAAGTGGCCACTTGAGGAAGATCTGTTTTGCACTTCTGCTTAATTTCCAGCGCCAGATGTTGCCACTTAGCAACACACACACACACACAGTTGATTAAGTAGGGCGGATTATGCTGCCACTGTTAATGGAACTCAGATGAAAGGATCGTTAATTCATCATTCAATTCAACTTTCAGTAGGTCTGCTGCTCTCAGGAGACACAGAAAGGAACACAGTGAATCAGTACTTGACTTCCTACCGAAGCATGGCTCCTCATGGGTGATAAGAGGACAGGCAAGAAAAAAGGGGCTAGTGAGACCACATGAGACAAGTTACTGTATTAATCTGACGTCTCACACTTAGAATATCTGTATAAAAACTGTTCAGATCTAAATGGGTGCAACGAAGTTTGTGAAACAGTTATCACTGTGGTTCAGTGCACTTCCCAAACACTTTCATTGCGTGAACTAACATTTTTAGTCAGCTCTCATTGAGGTTCTGCAGAACTTGACTGTCTGTAATGATTTCTGGTCAAGTCTCGACAGTCCTTACATGTGGCATTTGACATGGATGATCAATGTTGATCGCTGAACATAGTCCAGATTTGGTTCAAATTATTCTATTGGGGCCAAAAAAATGACATGTGGACTCTCAGAAGTATAAATGAATCAACTTTACCCTCCCCACCAAGGGCTTGTCGGGTAGGTCTGTGTGTGTGCGTGTGTGTGCGTGTGTGTAGGTGTGTCTACCTGCATGTGTGATGATGGATTCACTTTGTAGGTTTAATACTCAGGCTCTGGGGCTGCTGGTACTGGTGACAGATGTATAAGTGTATACAGTCATCTACAGTAAAACAAAAAGAAAAAACAGTAAAAACAAAGGAGCACGATTTTGCAGTCGACGATTGTCAAAACTGTCATGGTCAACTATTTCGCCAAACCATTAACAGAGCCTCTGGGGTAGTGGAGTACGTAAAACTAGTACATCAATACGCTAACATGTCCTTGAATGAGGAATTGAAAATAAAAGCATTGCTGTTGTGGCAACGGAGGAAAGATGTCAAATCTCTGTGCCAGATCAAGTCGGAAAACTCAAAAATATCCACAATTCAGACCTGAATTCTAACAGTCACATTTAGTTGAAAACAAAAGTCTTCATATACCAACTCAGAAATATTGCCAGGATCACAGACTTGACGACAAAGCATGATCGAAAGCAACGTGTACATGCCTGAGTTGTAACAAGAGCCAAATAATGATAATAAAAAAAACCCTCAGCACATAACTCCAGTTCTCAAAGCCTTTCACATTTCTGCTTCTTGCCAATAAATCACTAAAAGGCTCAAACCCTAAGAAAACCTCTTGGTGGTGCTGAACCACTGTAAACTCTGTAGACCGCTAAGGTTGACTGGATCAGGATGACTGCCTTGTTCCTAGGACAGAACCAAAACGAACACTGGCGTCGCCATCCTAAACCACACAGCAGCAAAACCATGGACGAAATGACCTAAAACCGGAGAGAGATTCAAATGCTCTGCAGCAAAACAACTTTATTGCCATTTTAACCAAATTCAGTATTAGCATGAATATTTTAAGGGGATTTTTTTAAGTTCTTGCTTGCTTTGTTTTACTGTGTTTTTGTGATTTTGCTGGGAAAATGTGCTAAATGAAGACATTTGCCTTTCTTTCCTTGACTTGAGACGGGATTGAGGTTTGGTGTTTCACCACACAATCCCTTTGGTTATGGTTAAATGTAAACATGTCCCAATTAAACATGATCTGTCTTCTACACTTAAAATAATTTTGATATTTATCCAAGGCCACATTTTTCCCCTTTAGCCTGAACAAACAGAACTGAATGCTTCAACTTTAAAATCATTAACGATGGAAGAAGAGCTCACAGCTGCAAATAATCAAAACAACTTGCAGATGGTGGTGAGATGGCTCTTTGAAAAGACTTAATTTCTGGAATAACATTTTCCCTCTTTGATAAGTTTAAGTGTTAGTGACATTTTAAAGGTTTTTGGGTTTTTTTTTATAATTTCTGTGCGTTGTATTACAGTCGAAAGGAGCATTATTCATTGTGTAAAAAATTCTCAGCTGAGCTCTACTTATCTTTACGTTACCATCTTTGTCATCAGTAACCTTTCCATTCTACGTGCGTTCAGCTGTATAGGCAGCAGGACAAAATCAGTCAAATGACCTCTCATGACTTCTGAACATAAGTGGATATACCTCAGAAACTTCATATACAAAACATTTGAAAATGTGCTTTTTTTTCCTGAAACTGACAGCTGGTTTCTTGGCTTGTTAACTTGTACTCCAGGATGTGCAGGGAGATGTTTAATGGACGTTGTTAATAGCGTCTTGGAAACAACCGCTAAGTTCTGCATAAAACTGAGCAGAATGGGATGTTCAACAGTTGTCAGATCTCGTATCTAACATCCTGTTTCTGTGTGCGTAAAGCAGAGAAAACCAGACCTTTCAGTTGGCATATGCACAGGAGGGGGTGCTGTCCTCTGCCTCCAACCACACGACTGACAACCAAACTAGAATGGTGTCATCTCTCAGCAGGGAGGCACTGAACACAGAGAACAACGTTAGACAACATATACAATCTGTTATTTTACTGAACGTCCATTCAGGCTTTCTCCAGCACACCCGTGAACCCGTGAGCCGTAACAGGATTAAATGGAAATGAAAATGAATGAATGAATTCAGGCTTTTGGTCACCTGCAGAAAATATATATATACTGTTGAATATAACAACATACAGTATGTTGAGAAATACCATGTTATTGCTATGATTTGTTATTCAGTGAACATAATGACGTTCTGTCTTGTTATTTCTTATTTATTTTGAGTTTTGCTTTCATTTTTGGTGGCAGGTCAAAGTCAGACCTGGTAAATGATGAAAGGCTTTGATTCTTTCTTTCTTTCTTTCTTTCTTTCTTTCTTTGTTTCTCTATTTCTTTCTTTCTTTCTTCCCATCCCAACATCCCAACCTCCACTGAGACAAAACTCACACCCTCCCTCTGTGTAATCCCATCTGATCTCGCCGACACTCTGTTGTTAGGAGCCTCCACTCACTCCACAGCCTATATCACTGCTGCCTTTGAACTCGGCTGCCAAGAAAGTGTAACAGTGTGTGCTTCTTTCTTTGACTTTCAGGAATGATCCAGAACATTGTAATGATAAAATTGGCAGGGGGTGAGGAGCTGAGTGGGGCTAGAAGGTCCTGACAATAAGCCTGTAGGAGGCTCTGATATTGTCAATGTGCTGTTAATAACCCTCATGAGAGAGCTTCCTATGTGCACACATATTTTGCATGTGCACGTTTGTGTTTATGTGTGGGCACAAACATGGTTGTGTGTTCAGTGCCTGTAATGTCAGTCTACATTACATCTTATTTCTGGCTTGAGTGACATGTCGGATCATCAACTGATGGGAGAAAGAGAAACCGCTTTCATCAGCGTGGATCTGGGGCCCACGTGTTTGATGTCAGAGTGAAGGAATCATACACAAAGTGAAGGGAGGACGAGGAGAGGGGGCGAAGATATGGGGTCATTAAGGAGATGAAGAGCCAGCTTGCACTGGGCAGCCACTGCTTACTTTCCCAATGGTGTTTTTTTATTTGTGTTCTTATGATGAATGAACCGCTGCAGCAGTCACTCCAGTTGTAAAGAGCTTTGACATTAACTGAACTGAAGATATTTAGAAATGATTCCATCATGTCCTAGATGTCAAATATGGATATAGCTGACCATACCGAATTTACACGTTTCTGGGAAACACAGCCATCGCATTATTTGGAGATTTTTGGTCCAAAATGTATTTTAGAAGCTTGAAAACAACAATATGTTGACTCGAGGACTGGCAAGATGTCTGGTCTTCATTCTGTCTCACTTCTTCTTCTGTTAGGTCACTTCCTGGGGAACCACAGCGTGCTGGACATCCTCAGACAAGAGGGCTACGAGATCGAACACACGCCCCCCGATCACCAGGAGCCCAACACAGAGTGAGCATGACAGCTGATTTCATTTTGTTGATAAAAGACTAAACCAACGCAGTAATGATGAGAAGCAGAAGTGACACTCACCAACGGACAAAATGGCCTCAGACAGCGTTTATAATAACGATGATTGCAAGTTATACACTACCGTTCAAAAGTTTGGGGTCATCCAGACACTTCCAGTTTTGTAGCTTCTCTAATCAACAGTTTTCATGTGTGCAAACAATATAGCGCAAAGGTTTTCTAATCCCCATTCACCTTTGAACATGATTAACTAACAAAATGTAGCATTAGCACACAGGAGTGATGGTTGGTGGAGAAGACCTCTGTAGGTGGAGGTAGATATTCCAGTCTTTAGATGTTTAAAAACATATTTAGAATTAGCCCGTTACTATATTTATATATAATAATTCATATTTTTAAATTGTGAATTATCCTTGTGCCTTAGTCTTGGTTAACCTCAATTCAGTTATTGACATCCAATCCAGAAAAAGCCTAAATTGGCCTGTAAAACACATAAATCCTTTGATACCTCTTCAACCCCCCCCCTACCCCCTCCCGCCAAAAGGCAGACGGCCCGAGATGGTTCTGCCTGTTCTCAGCAGCCACTGGCTCCACGATGGAAACAAACATGCATGTGTACCCAGAGAGCAACGCACAAGTAGCAGTGTCCTACACAAAGACACAAACCTCACAGGAAGGCTGGGTTGGCACAAGGCAGCTCCGTCCGTCCGTCCGTCCGTCCGTCCGTTTGATTTCTCACCCCAAATCCAAGATGCAAACACTTTCTCTTACCCCTCCTGTGCATGCAGAGTTGTGGGCTTTAGTCAGTAGTTGTGTTTTAAAAGACGGCAAGTGTTGACACAACCCCATTAGCACACTTACACATTTGCGTGCATGTGTAACACTCCTGGCTCTGTGATGGAAGGTGACATGGCTTGGAAAGGAAAACACCACAAGATGGAGGAGAAGTGTTTATGAACGTTGTTCGCCTGAGACCTGGGATGTTTCAGATGATGCTCGGACCGACATGAGCTGGGTTTGGCTCCGCAGCAGCTTGACCACAGGCCTGGATCTGTCATCACCCCGACCACGCCATCTTATCTTGGATGAGGGTCAGGGTTGGGATTGTGGACCGTTGAATTTATGGAGGAACAAAACTAAGTGTGACAGAGCAGTTCTGGTGGAAAACCTGTCATGATCCTAAATGGCCTGTGAGATATGAGACAAATAAGAATATCAGACACCAGAATGTAACACTACCTCTCGGTTTCTCCTCTCTCTGGTTCCTGTTTAGCTGGAATCACTGACAGGCTGTGCACAGGCAGGATGTTTTCTAAGAATCGTCTACATGTACAACCTTGAAAAAGAACCTTAAGCAAAAAGGAAAAACAAAGGAAAAAAGGCTCATGTAAAAATGAGCAATGGCTAGAAGACAGATGATCATGGCAGAGGTTTTTGAGGACAGGCCAGGGATTCTGGGTGGTCTCACTTTGACTTTAAAAGTCCGTTTTAGTTTTAATGCATCAGTGCGTTGCCTTCTGGGTATTTCTGCCACCCAGTCCACTATTTATAGGAAAAGCATCCTTTATGCTGTTCCTGTTGGGAAATACCGTGGTTAGAAACCACACAACAATAGCATTCACTGGCAGCCACTAGGAAGTCTGAGAAAAGTCCAACAAACCAACTTTGGTTATTATCAGCTGAGAAACTCTGTGAGTCAAAGAGTTTGACCATCACCCAGTGGGATCCAATAACTCCTCCTCCTGTCGATCAACACCTGTCTCCTGCTGCAGGAGTGAACCGGAGGAGGAGCCTACGCCCCAGTCCAGTGACAGGAGCACAGCATCTCCCACCAGCTGGGTCACCAGTCCCACGCAAACGGAGTTCGAACTGGGGGAGCCAGGAGACCTCCCCGGCATCGGAGAGGAGGAGCTGCCTCACATGTTGCTGCCCGACAGCCTGAGTCAGCTGGAGGAGTTCGGGCGTCACAAACGTCTGCGCAAAGTTCACAGCGGCCACGGGAGACCCCGCCTCTTCAGTGACCTGTGGGTCCGCATCGGAGATGGGTGAGACGATGAGGAGGGTTCATTATGTCACTACGTCACATTGTCCATGGTTAAATTCAACACGGAGCGCCGTCATCTGGACGGTATTTCAGTGAGATGCAGAAGGTTTCTGTCCTAACTCAAGAAATCCAAATGTTGCTTGTTCCACTGGTTCATAATGTTATCATGGACAAGCAGAGGGATGCTTGTTCTTGTGATTAGATCAGTATTTTTTTGACATATTAAATTGGAACAGGTCATTACAGGTCATTGTGGAGTCACAGACACGACTCTTATAAGAGTCAAACTGCACGGCAAAAATCACATTAGTACAGCATGTTAAAGTTATACTGGTCGTTGGGTGGTAGTTAGGGGGAGCTGATTCCAGCGGTCAACCGGTGGACAGAGTGACCTCAGCATGTTTTTGGAGGTGGGAGGAAGCCGGAGAGAGAAAGTCATTCTGACACTTACAATAAAACAATTCAATATAAAGTAACTTTCCAAACACTTTACAACATTCTGTCTTTAAAATCAAATAAACAGTTCCCTTCAGTGTGTTTACATCTTGTAGATCGACAGATCGAACTAGACGTGGTATTTACAACAACAACAACAACCAAAAAACGTATTTACAGTATTTACTTTACTTACGACGTATATAATATACTGCATGAGAGTTCTAAACCTTGATCTGTTGTTTGGTTTCTAGCACCATGCCACCGCCTAATGTGAGGATAATCAACGGCTATGTGACAGTGGAACCACCGCTGACGCACCGAGAGCAGCACAAACGGACGGAGGCGTACGCCAGCAGCACTCAGCGCTCCCGTCCGGCCCCCGTCACTCCAACGACTCCGAGCTCAGCCCAGACAGCTTCAGTGCTCAGCACACTCACGCTGTCATGTGTTTTAGCTTGGCTGTTATCACACATGCTGTTTACCTCCTGACCACAAGACAGTGTGATCACCCCGACACGGCCGTGCCCATACCAGCAGTGGAATGTACCTGATTAACGTGGAATCAGCCCATGCGGGCAAGAGATGGTGGAATATTTTAGTCAGGACATGACGTCCTGAGGCAGAACAATCCTGCTGTAGCCTCCACCACATGGAGGAATCTTCTCTTGCCAAATGCAGAGCCTTTCAAAGCCTGTCAAGCCTCAAGACGCATGAATAAGCTCTCAGCTATGATCGGTGAAGTTCAGCGGACTGTGTTGGACTCTAAAGGGCGATGTCGTCAAGACTCACGAAAGTATTCCATCAGAGACAGTCTTCTACCCATTAAAACTGTAATACTATGTAGAAAATACATGATTACACTAATAATGAGAATAGAATTTACTAATGACATCTGTAACTGTGTATTGAATATAAAGACATACAGTTGAACAGTCCTGTGTAGCTTTGGAGCATTCAGTGGCCCTTTTTTGTAAATTGTGCATTTTGTCCATACAAAAAAAATATTGTATATTTATTATTTCTGGAAGAAAAGAATATATTTTCATGCTTTTGGAGATAAATGAAATAATAAATTTAAATAAAAAAGAATGATGCTGACTGAGATTTCTGAAATGCAGAATGATGTTCAGTCTAATGAGAGTAAAAACAGCAATTTAGCTGATTACGGTGTATTTGCAAAATTTAAAGATGTCCCTGGTTAAATAGGGCCGTTATATGGGATTTTTATTCTGGCATTTAATTTAAATAAATGAGCAAGATAAATGTGGACTGTAATCAGAGAGAGTGGTGCAAAAGGGAATCTTAGGCTGCCACCTGCTGGCTAGAAGTGGAAAAACATTCAAGGACCTCATTGTTCTGCTTTTGTCTGCCAGAGGGTCTCAGCAAGAGGTAAGGAAGGACAAAAAAAATGCATTATGGCCTGCACAGTGCACAACTGACACAGCATTCACAGTCATTCTGGAGATTTAAACACTATTTTAGATAACTGGAGTTCTCAAGTGAAGCTGGACATGACGTTCTCTGTGAAACTACTGTTTTTACACACTAAAAGATAAAAGATCACAACGCCTGTATCACTGGCATCATCCATGTGACAAAACTAAAAACTGACCATTGCTGCTGGACTGTTCCTACATGTGTTAAAACTAAACAATACGGAGACAGCTGATAATATAAGAGTTGTTAAAATATAAGAGTTCTTACAGAAGTCACACTGGGAGTAAAAATATCTAATCATGGTTGATGAAAGCTGTTTCTGCTGACACAAATTAGTTGCAGCAGAGACGTGTAATTATGCAAAGTGAATTTTGTAATGGGGGTGTTCTGTTCGACTGCTGTAGTTTGTATAAGGACCACTAGATGGAGAAAGAATCCCACAGTTACCGCAGCAGTGATTCAAGACTGGATACATGGAGAGAGACAGGAAGGCTCTCTGATACAGTATATAGAGATAGAACCATCTGGATACATGATATTTACTCATACATACATAGATGAGTGGGATAAGGTTCAATTGCTGTAATAATAATAATAATAATAAAATGCTTTTCTGATTGGTGATCTGTGGTAAACATCTCGTTCATCTCATGTTCTTTTAATTTAACAAATTCTAGGCTGATGACACATGTATTTTATTTTTTTTTAATGCAAGTCATATTCAAGAGATCTTTTCAAAAATCTATAAACTGATCCTGTAATGCCTCATCATGACATATCAAATATTAGAATTTCGATAAGAAGTTTTACTAATTTCCTCTTCCTTAAATCATCTAATCTATTGATACAGCATTGTTGATTTAGGGTTATTTTAAAAAAGCCCATTTTATGACTTACACAGGCTAACTGTGATTATTGGACTTCAACAATATGTTTTAATTTTAAACTCTTGAGTTGATTTTAACAACAACAACAACAACAACAACAACAACAACAACAACAACAACAATAATAATAATAATAATAATAATAATAATAATAATAATAATAATAATAATAATAATTTCCTTGCCGCTCCATTCTCATCTTGGTTCAAAGGGAGAACAAGTGAGGAGG
>CAAKHB010001850.1:50080-61701 GCA_901007665.1 Aeoliscus strigatus | reverse complement strand
CCCCCCCTACTTCCACACCCCCCCATGCACTGCCTCATCGGAGCCCATGGCAGGCTAGCAAACACACACCCTGCCCGCCCGAGGTCCCACGGCTACAGGTCTTTGTTGGACCCGGGTCTATTCAGCCTAGATGCACTTCTGAAGCTTTTTTTTTTTCATTTCTCCGAGCAGCTTGGGAGGTTGTGAGGGACAGAAACCATGAAGCTCAGGGCCGTTTATGTGGACGGCAGAGCTAAACGGACATGCGGTTTTCACGCTGTAAGCCCACACAGGCTGTGCTGAGACTTTGTGGAAGATGCAGAGGATAAATGCTGCTTAGAACCCCCCAGAGGCACACAGCAAACACTGAGCTGAAACAAATATGTCAACGTTTTAAACGCACACCTATTTAAAACAAACATCTTCAGTGTACAATTCATTTTTCCGTTTTTGCCTGCTTTTCTTTCATTGTCTCTTTGTTGCTGTGTGCTATTATTTTTCCCTTTGGGGGTATACAACACAGGTGGTATAACAGGATTAAGGCTAGTGGGTTGTTTTGTATGTGTTTTTTTTTTTTTTTTTTGGACACCAGCATTACACGACAGTGGCTTTGTCCTGTTATTGTGTTTGATGGAGCGCGACCACATCCTCACGTGTCTGCAGGAAAACCATAACAACAGTGTATTTTTGTTTGTGTGGGGACAGGCGTGGACTCACTGACTGAACCGCTTGTTAGCTGCCACACAGATAGACAGATAGAGAGAGAGAGAGAGAGAGAGAGAGATAGAGATGCTGAATGGAAGTGAACTGGATTCATGGGAGCTGAACTAGGAGTAACAGACAGATAATGAAAGAGGGAGAGAGGAGCAGCACAGAGGACCGCAGCCCATCTGTGTGTCTCAGCCCTGCACCGCAGGACTCAAACGCGGGGTCAGCTCAGAGAGGGAGACACATCTCTCCCACACAAGTCATCTTCCCACAAACACAACAGGGCCTTTGATTCGTTTGTTTGGACACACACATTCATGTCTAATTGTTGTTTTTCCTTTTCGGTGTGCCCCACAGGGCGCACACGCACCGTGCAGGACCGTCGGCGCATATGGCACCGAACCCCGTCGGAAAACCACACGAAACAGCTCCGCGCCGGGGCCTTCGCATGCGGAGCAGCCGGCTCGGGCTCTGGGGCCAGAGAGGCTGTGTAGCAGACATCAACGCAGCCATAATTATAACGGAAGCCCGTGTCCGTTTTAACATCAATGAAGAGGAACACTGAAAATATACCCTGAACACGCCGTCGGAGTCACGCATCCATCTCCGAGTCGTCATGCTGTGAACGCACGTTCAGTCCGTGCAAATCTCGGCAGTTATGAGGAGACCTGCTGCTTCAGGTCCAAGAGGAAAGAGAAGAGGTGGAAACAATAAAGGGCGAATACATCGCTTTTTAATGAGAATTCCTCCAGTTCCAGTTCAAACTGGAAATGAGACACATTTACATGCTGCTTTATATTTTAAATGTACATTTGCTTCAGGCTGCACATACGACATCCTTTTATCTCGTGTCAACAAACGCTGACTTTAAAAAAAATTGTGTGTGTGTGTGTGTGTGTGTGTGTGTGTGCAGGTGAATTAAGGGCTTAATAAAAGTAGTAGGAGTAGAAAGCACGGGCCTACAGCATGCAACAATATGAAGACATGCATAAACACATCGAAAAATAATAAACAAACAAACAAATAGATAAATACATAAACGAATAGAAAAATAAACAAACACACAAAAAACAAAACACATGTTCCAGCCTGCTGTCGGCTCCCCAGCTCACCAATAACACACCAGACACCGCACAATAATAATAATAATAATAATAATAATAATAATAATAATAATAATAATAATAATAATAATAATAATAATGTTGATGTTGAACACAGTTTAAACATTCTTTTGCCGGATAAAAAATACATTTGAATGAGTAAATAAAGCAACACCACCACGACTACAAATAAAATAGTAATAATGATTCCCTCTCAGAGGGCATCACTGGGATGTTTGTAGCTGCTTGGCTGCTAAATGCAGGCATGCCTCCGGATTGTTGTTCCTGTTTCAAAGACTATATAAGCATATTTCATTTTTAAATAGAATTTATTTGCTCCTAAAGTGACCGTCCCCACAGGTTGACATGAATATCCCATTTTATCACACTGAAATCTTATTGTATTGAGTCATAAAGAACTGAATTCAGTTGTTTCCGCTTGAAAGACAAAGCAAACATATTTTAATATGTTTTAATATATCTAATAAAATACAACTCCAGTAAAATGACCTACAAAATAAAGAAAGGGAAGTGTTATTCAGAGGAGGTGTGGAAAAACGTCTCCCTGCAGGCAAATGTTAAGCCTGAGTGACCTACGCAACATGAATTTCATCTGAATACATTTGTCCAGCCACATGGCTCCTTGCACACATGCCCTTGGTTAGTTTGTCTCCTTGTGCCAGACTTCCCACAGATTCTCTGCGTAACACAATCTGTCGACAATCAATATGCCCTGAGCCTACTGAATAAATACATGATTCACTTATTTGGAAAACTCTGCATTACGCTCTTACTTTTTCCTCTCACTAATGCAACAACTGAGGCGGAATGATTTATACAAGGAAAAAAAACCCTTCCCTTTCACCAGGCTATTTCACAACAAACAGGACAAAGCTTACAATGCTTCCACCACAGCCCTCAGGTCAGGTCAGGGTGAAGACATAACAGGTGAGTCTGTGGTTGTTGACCGTCCCAGGATGTGCTTTGAAGACGTCCTCATCTTTCATACTGACGCGCTGCCTCATCTCTGTCCAGGGACAGCCTGCTGCTGCTCCTCATCTTCTTATGGCTTCAAAGCTGCCTTCGTTGCCACAACTGCCCATCAGGGGGTTCTTCACCCTCACCTCCAACAACACTGCCTGCTGGGAGTCCCTCAGTCATGCGAACACACACACACACACACACACACACACACACACAGAGCCACACAGGCCTTCCATCTTCCCCCCAAAACCCAATTAATCAATCAGTCAATGAATCATTGAGACTCCGATTACAAGTCCAGGAATCAGTGTGTTTTCTTTGCATGTCTAAGCTGCACAAAATGGTGTGTCTGAATTAATTGCGTGTTAGTGTACGTTTGCACACGGTTTCACACTTTTGAAGCAGGTTCATATGTTTTGTCTTTGTTTTAAGTGGAAAGGACAGGGGATGTGATCCAGAGTATGCAGCTATACTTTGACTGAACAAACACATTATGCATTGAAAGCTGCATTTTCCACATCCAAACAGACACCAGAACAAACAAGCGCCACATCTTGCTTACACATGTAAGACTGTACTTAGTCCCACCTGTAAGCTTTTATCTGAAGTCCGGGTGCCGGAGTTACTTCCTCTTCTGTTCTTGACCTCAAAACTCCTCTTATTTGGCATGTGTAACCCCAATTATAGACCCAAGAAACACTTTGGTCTGAATCACCGCGGCTCTGAGCTGTCCAGTACGGCAGTTAAGCAAACTCTTATGCTTTACTCATCATGACAGAGAATGTTTGTTGTTTTCTTTACTTTGTCCTTTTTGACTCAGAGTTGTTGGTTTTCTCTTTGAAAATCCAGTGTTTCCCCCCTCGAACTGGAAGTAATCCTGTTGAAACATCTGGTGATGACTCAGGCCACATATCAGATGCACATCACATGTGATTCATTATGCCGAGGTTGGCCTGTCCCAGGAAAATTGGACTTTGTATATTTTCAGACAGTCCCATACATATACATGGGACATGGTTGTGATGACACATCAGGCCGATGAAAGTGTTTCCAGTGTTTGTGTCTCAGTTCAAAGGGGTTGATGGGAACCTCCACTGGTGACGTGACACAGGAAGCACCTTGGGCCAATGCTCTCCACTCTCACCTGCACTCTAAAGCTCCTGTCACCCGTTCACTCCCCTTTCCCAACAATACTGGGCTCGATTAACCAATTACATGCCAATTAAAGCTTGAGCTGCTTCGTGGTGGCGCTAGGGTTCAGTGTGCAAGTGGCCAGGGGGGCTGAACCAGCGCAAGTTCAAAAGAACTGGATTTCCTAAAACACAAAAGCAAAGAGGGTTGACCACTGCAGGAAAACAAACGGCTCCAGTTTCTTTGACATGCTGTGTTTTCACAGTAAAAAAGGATTTGAATCATTTCAAATACATCTCTCGAGCTATTTGATTATGAACATGTATATTCAGTTCGTATATGAACGAATGATAAATGATCTAAAAACGAATGAATTCTTGTGACAAAACATAGGCATATCATTTATTTCTTAGTGTGACTCCAGTGTAGTATTTTTTATACATTTTTTGAAGTTGTCTCCTGTGCACCTTAACCATTAAATGTATTAATTTAGTCTTGCAGGTGCTGAATATGTGGAAGTTGCCATATAAGACAATACCACAAAGTGTAAACCAACATAAGGGAATCAAATAACTCAACATATCTTGTTTTGAACTTTTCCGGCTGAAACCTATGGTGTTTCTGAAACTGCATACTATACCAGCAGTATGTACTGATTTGGCCCAAATTCAGTATGTAGTATGCAGTATGCAAACAAATACAAAAGCTGCAGTATGCAGGTTCAGATGTCACACTTACACAGTATGAGCAGAACAGACCAGTATTCGTGGTGTACTGGTTCCCACAATGCAATGCACTAATTACGCCACAACGGAAACATCCGGGCATTTTTGAAGGTCAGAGATGGACAACACACTGTAGTTCATAATACAGCGTATATGTGTGTGTTGTGTATAGTAGTCTCTTTGTAAACAGTTTATATTGCTGACAGAGCGTCTCCTTAAATTTTGACTGAGTTACTGGGACATTAATTTAGAACGACTTAACACTTTCTTCCACTTAACCAGGCTGTACATGTCTTTCATTTTTGGTTGACCTGTTTTTGAAATGACACACAGGATACGTTGGATCCTTTTAAAGCAGTTTATTCAATTCACGCATATTTACTACAAACAACGGTTTAAATTATGGCCAAAACGATCAATGAGAAGACTCATACACAGTTTGACGACATCCAAAGAAAAACTAACTGATCACACATGTGATGTAATAAATGTGTTTATTCTTGTGGATGTGATGAGTGAATATGTTGATCACAAGATTACGCTGTCATATTTGTAGCCTTCATATCTCAGGTTGGAGCCCCAGGGGCAGCGCAGCTAATTGTTGGATTTCACCCATGAAACTGACATTTATGTAACAAAAATATCAGACAGCAGTAAATCAGTTCATTGGATCACTTTGCATCACTTTCTCTCCCGGGATGACGACGCATGTTGACCAGTGATCATGTCGGTATTCCCAGTGATCATGTCGGTACTGACTGCTCCTGGCCACCTCATCCCCAAACAATGTCGGAGCTAATTATGAAGCAGCATTATTTGGCATTAATAATATTTCAGCTTAATATTTAAGCATTAATTGACCACATATTCAGAATCTGTAGTTTTCTGCATAAATTATTTTTAATCTTTAACAACGTGTCATGTAAACACCTCAAATGATGGAAATTAAACCAGCTTTTCACCCGCTTTGAAATTCAATTTCTGGTTCATGTGAAATGCATTCTGGGATACCTCGCTACGTTGTGGCGTACTGAGTACTGTGAACAATCTGCTCCAACTGACTGACTGAATCCACCATCCAGTATGTAGTGTGCAGTATATACTGAGGTAGTATGCAGTATGTACAGAGGTAGTATGCAGTATGTACAGAGGTAGTATGTAGTATGCAGTATGTACAGAGGTAGTATGCAGTATGCAGTATGTACAGAGGTAGTATGCAGTATGTACAGAGGTAGTATGCAGTATGTACAGAAGTAGTATGTAGTATGCAGTATGTACAGAGGTAGTATGTAGTATGCAGTATGTACAGAGGTAGTATGTAGTATGCAGTATGTACAAAGGTAGTATGCACTATGTACAGAGGTAGTATGCAGTATGTACAGAGGTAGTATGTAGTATGCAGTATGTACAGAGGTAGTATGTAGTATGCAGTATGTAGAGAGGAGTTATTGCATCGACACAACTGCTGCTAACACGCACACACACACACACACACACACACACGAGTTTTGTGCTGAATACAACGCTTTCTCTGTGTGTCTCTGTGTTTTCTCTCTCTCCCTCTCCCTCTCCCTCTCCCTCTCCCATGAACCCCTGCAGCTAGCCTGGGCTCGAACCTCCAACAGTCAAAGTTGAAGGGGGAACAGTGAGTCAGTGAGGTAAACGCATGAAGGGTGATATCCACACCTCTACGCTGGGGTGACTGAGGGCCGATACATGACATATAAATCTTATATGTCTCCCTTGTGGAGTCGAGGTGAATTAATTTCCGTTTAACGTGCGTAATTCAAAACTGCAGTTCATAAGACTCTTTATCCCAAATTCGTTCCTCATAGTTTATCACAGCGATTTTTAATTTTCAGCTTTTATCTACAGCTAAATCTACTCGGTAGGTGGACTTCAATAAATGAATTGAACTTTACTGCTCCCTTTTTCTTTTGCTCTCTTTTATTTGTAGGTCCCAGATCAGAATCCTGTCTGTTACCTATATGTCCCATCAGAGCAGCTGCAATCCAACTTCAGTGAGCATGTGCAAGGGTTAGCCTTGGCCCAGCTCGTTCCCCACAGGCCTGGTTATTGGAGGCTTTTCTTCCACTTTTAGGACCAACAGGCTGTGTCTTTGGCTCCCCCTCACTCTGTGTTTACCCAGGCTGGACGCCACCCTCCTTTCAGCAGGTTCACATGAAGTTCTGGAGTTTCAGCTGGCCGGGTGACGCCTGTGTCAAGAAATCACATCATCATGACATTGCAGCGAGAAGCGGTATCGCCGCTGTCGTAAAACAGCCAGGGAGCGGACTGAGCTTAAGTTTCCATTCAGTGGGCAGCGTCACAAGAGACGAGTGGGAGGAATGAATCCAGCAAGAAGATGACAGATTAAACAGCGTGGATCTTGAAACTCAGATGATGCAATTCTTGCTGAGTGAGGGGGTTGAGACTTAAGATGTAATCTATCTCACCTTTTAGGCATTTTAGAAAGCCGGAGGATAATTAATGGGAGGTGAGAGTTTTCATAAGCACTGGGGGGGGTTCCAAGGCTTTTATGGAAGCTGGACAAGACGAGAGGGAAAAGGACACCCTGGGAGTGAAAACAGTGAAGGGAGACAAGGAGCTGGTGTGGAATGTCCAAGAAAACAAGCGACAGCGACCTAATACGACTGACCGCAACTGTTGATCTGTGACGCACATGAGCACACAGACAATATACGTGTACAGATCCTAAGAATGTTGACAGCAGCTGTTCTTCACACGCCTTTTAGTGTTGGTAGGGAATGTAAGGAATGGTACCATGAGGAATTTCAGATATGTAAGACAGTCTTTCACTCTCTTCCCAGTGGAGGAATTCAAGCCGTTACTGTTTTCGAAACATCTGAGTCTCATTCATCAGAGAACGATGAATAAAACACTTTGTCTAAGCTGGAAAAAAGCAGGTAAAGGCTGAATTTAAAGACGCTCCTCCTCCAAGTCTATTCACCTTATCGCTCATGTCTCTCCATCACTGGATGTCTCTTCTGGCACTCGGCTCCCCTGTCTGTGCGTGCATCAACAAACACGAAAGGAGGAACCAGCAACTGTATTAACAGATGGTCTGAGTCAATAAAACACACACAAATCAAGTGTGGGACACATCTGTTATACGTAGAGTTGAACTAATCTTTCTGGGTGGCTCCATGGGAGTGATGGAATCACAGCAGCCCAGCCAGATTAGGGGACAGCGCCGATCACCCACGGGACACCAGGCAGCTTTGTAATGATCGGCAGGATGGAGAGAAAGTCCAACAGAGGCCAGAGGGGACGTGTTTCAGTCAGATTAAGTCAGTAGCACTGAATAAATGGCCTAGGTCAGAGCTAGCAATGTTCAACTTTATTCAGCTTCATTCTTTGAGGTAAATGTTCTATGCACAGTGGCAAGAATAGGAGAACAGAGTAAACCTAGTGAGGAGTACTGAAGAAACCTTGAGTCTATAATTAGGACATGAGAAGGGACAGACACATGATTCATTCTAGTTCATGGTGGTCGCTGATTGTGTCTCACTCACACTTTTCCTCATAATCAACTCCTAATTTTTTTCCTCTCTCCTCTTGTTCCCCCATTGTCTAGACTAGTTTAAGGGCGACATGGTGGGGCAGTGGTTAGCACTGTCGCCACTGTCTGTCCCTGGTTCGATTCCTGGTCGGGGATCTTCCTGTGTGGAGTTTTCATGCTCTCCCCATGTCTGTGTGGGTTCTCTCCAGGTTCTCCAGCTTCCTCACACCTCGAAAATCATGCTGAGGTTAAGTGGCCACTGTAAAATGTCCGTAGGTGTGAATGTGAGTGTGAATGGTTGTCTGACCTTCATGTGGCGCTGATGAGCTGGTGACTCGTCCAGGGTGGACCCTGACGTCGACAGCATGCATAGGACTCATAACCGGAGCTAGATGGACACGAGGAATGAATGAATGAATGAATGAATGAATGAATGAATGAATGAATGTTGTAACGCTGAAAGTAGAAAAAAAAACAAAAATGTCTGTCTCTAGACAAACATTCCCACTCAGTACCCAAAGACACAGAAAGAGCATACAAACTCCACCCAGGGAGGGAATCAAAGCAGGGACCCCACTGTGCCCCCTCCGTGCCTGATGTGTCTTCATGAACATACTTAATACATAAAAGATATTCACACACACACACACACACACACACACTCACACTGGATAATGAGCACTGTCATCCTGTCCCTGGCTCTTGCATCACTCTGACACATTCCCCGTGAGGTTTAATTAATAAGTCA
The DNA here is from genome assembly GCA_901007665.1 of Aeoliscus strigatus. Classification (NCBI taxonomy): domain Eukaryota; kingdom Metazoa; phylum Chordata; class Actinopteri; order Syngnathiformes; family Centriscidae; genus Aeoliscus; species Aeoliscus strigatus. Next base: position 52,800 of record CAAKHB010001850.1, on the reverse strand, counting down.
TTGTAGGATGGCCATGCTGTGAGTGTGTAGAGTGCCTGCCTGCTGCCGGTGATTAGAGGCAGGTTTAATGCTGTAATAGCCCCCATTTGTCAGAAAAAGGGGGGTAAAAAATCTACAACAAAAACTAAATTGCAGTGAGCTGGCTGAAGAAAAATGAATGCTGAGGAAAACACCACAACATCAAACAGATGTAATCAGATGAAGTCAAAGCATTTGGACTCAGTTAATTCACAACAAATTATCTAATCCAGATGTTGCACTCTCAGTGCAAACATGGTACCCTGCTAAATCATAAAACAAATAAGCATGAAAAAGGGTTTAAAGTTTCAAACGGAGCCGAACCCTGGACAAAAAGCCTCCCACTAGAAAAAAAAAGACAAGAAAAATCCACACCACACACACTTCCCCCTTTGCTGCCTATCTTGAAACAGGAAAATGTAAATATGGTAATATTTAGCACGTGTTTTAAAAAAGATCGGTTTTCTCTCAAGCAGGGAGAAGGGATAGAGCGAGGGGAAAATAAAGTTGCAGACAGAAGAAAAAAGGAAAAAAAAAAAAAGTGGCCCACACACGATAGAAGGCCTTCCCAGATTTGTGTGTGTGTTCCAGCCTGTGCAATGTGAAGAGGCTACGGCTTCCTCTGTTTGCACACAACTCCACCAAGAGCTCTGGCCCGGTGCTGACGGCCTCACACGGAACTGGATCCGTCACACTGGGGGTGTGGAGAGTCAACAACAACTTAACAATGGGGAAACACCACTCCGGTGGGTCCGAGCATCCATCTGTTCACGGCAAGCATTTTTCATGGAGGAAACGCGGGAGGAGGAAGATAAAGGAGCAAGAGGAGAGAGAGAGAGAAAGAGAGAGAGAGAGAGAGAGAGAGGGAGAAAGGGAGAAAGGGAGGGTGGGAGGAGCAGAAATGGAATCATGCAGGACATATGGATGTGTTTAAGGACCACCAGGGAAGGGAAACTTGTGCATTTTCGCATAAACCCTGATAAACTCCAAATATGTAATTACACGGGGTTTAGGTCGTGTCTGTTGCCGATTCATTGGGGAATTTCTGGATCCAGAGTGTTCGGGTGGAACAGGGCTCTTTATCATCCTCGAGTGGCGAATCTGCTCAGCTTTAGTTCAGTCAAGCCTTCCACACACTCTCAGCCACTGGACCTGCTCAGTGTGAGAGCGCCCTAACCCCTGAACACACACGCCCCACGCACACACACCTATTTAATGAGGCCGTGTGTGAAAGAAGAAAGCAGTCAAAAGAAATGCCTCTGACTACATAAAAGAGGAAAGAATGGAACCCTTGTTAAATACCTGTAGCACATTTAAAGATTTCATTAAGTCGCAGTATTTATAGTCCTTCTTGTCCTTGTCGGTGTTTGTAGCCAATTTGTTGTGCTGCAATAAATAGACCGGATTATTTGTCAGTAGACCACATGGCAGTCATTTATTACACCTAACAAGAGGCAGATGTGATGTGTGTACGTTTTCACATGCAGGTTTGACGTGCTGACAGGCCAATAGAGATGGAGAGATGTACAGCCCCGGTCCTGATGCGGTGTTGGCTGTAAACATTAGCTCTGAGTAAACACAAACACGCCTCTCTGGTCATCCCTGAGCGTCACCTGTCTTAGCCTGGTCCCACAATGGTCTTTTATTCATCGGCTCCGTCCTCTCCACTGCAAGCAAGACCAGCACTGACAGACGTGTGCACCTTCACTGTGAAGCCTCTGTGTGTGTGTGTGTGTGTGTGTGTGTGTGTGTGTGTGTGTGTGTGTGTGTGTGTGTGATGTCTATCTGCAAGTGTAAACACAAACTCTGCCTCGAGTGTGTACATTTTAAAGTGTCTATTTATTGTGTGTGTGTTATGTGTGTGTGTGTGTCTGAGTGCTGCCAATTACCTTGGCTATAAATACAAGATCCCCATCCGTCACTGAGTTTCTGGGTGGCTGCAGCGCTGCCATAATTGGTTTCAGATGGTCACCCAGATCTCCCTCTTTCCGCCGCTGCACCATCACACTGCCTGTATGAGAGAAAGCCGCAGGGGAAGTGAGGTGGAGAGGCAAAAAAGAAAAGAAAAGAAAAAGATGAGTGACAGGACTGAATAAATACAGAGCAGGCAGAGGAATAAACACACAGACACTAAATGTTTCTTTTGTCCTGAAAGTCTCCTCCGCCTGTGAGAGGGACGGAGAACTTGTTAACGCAATAAGTGCTCGTGTCATTTATCAAAATCAGATGAGGTTCACCCTCATCGGCCCGTGTGAATGTGAACGAGGTGGTCGGAGAGGCTGCTGGCACAAACTGTCAGCCCCATTTCCGTCGGTCTGCCCCAGTGTGTGATTGAGGAATGTCTGTGAGGGTCTTCAATGTATAAATAACTTAGTTCAATAACTAATCATCATATGACTGGATTCAACTACTGTGATAATACAATGTTAGGCTGTTATTAGGTTCCAATGATACATTTTTGACTTCCATTTTCAGCTATAAGGGAATTTTGGACTTTGAAGGGCTTACATGTTGTTTCTCCATCTGGTCCCACAGGACACTTGATCAATGGCCACATTAACAATGATTTAGCAAATGGGCTTATTGATCGACAAATCCCGACAACAGTGCAACTCTGTGACAGCTGGTTAGTAGCCCAGCATAAAAGGGCAGATCGGCATAGACCCCCCCCCCCCCCCCCCCCCCCCCCCCCCTCCTCACCC
>CAAKHB010001850.1:26978-50060 GCA_901007665.1 Aeoliscus strigatus | reverse complement strand
CCCCTATTTAAACCATCACTGCGCAAAAAGGGAAGAAAAAGGAAAGAAGTCCAAACATCTAATCTAAACAGTTAGACGGAAAATACAGAAATGTGTGTGAGGCGTTCAGTTGTAGATGTAAAAACAACAACAATACAAACCCAGTTTAATTCACAAAGTATTATTATTATCTTGTAGACACTCCTCATCCCTCATTTGACAGTGTACCCCTCCCACCTTCACATTCTGCAACCCAGTGGCCAGAACGAAAACGTTCACACAGTACATTTCTCCAAACCTAAAATCATAGACATAAACAATATACATGTTTCAACCGCTCATTTCATATGTAATTACTGGTTTGCAGAAACGTACTTTGTGAACATTTCTTTGTGGCAACTAGGTTGATTGCAGAATGTGTGTATTTATCAGACAACCGATTGTACCAAATAGCCTATCATGATGATGATGAAGATGATGATGATGATGATTATTATTATTACGAGCCTCTCTATATATTCATCTTCTGGAGCGCTCCTCCCTTATTGTTTGCAGAGCAGGGGTGCTGTCAGGGGTGGCTCAGGCGTGCAGACGCACAGGATTCCTCCTCTGCTATAAATCTATTAAATCCGCTCATTAGAGCCTCGTTACAGCTGAACGGGCCGCGAGCAGGGGCGCGTGCTGCCTCTGTGTGTTGCACCGGCCACGTGCGCCGCAAGCCCTCATTACTGGCCGGCTGCGTCTCTAACTGCGTCACTTTGTTGACGTCCACACCTTCGGTCTCCACCAGTGTAAGTGTATGTCAGGTTGGTTGAAAAGATGCCAAATTTTGTGTGGTGTCGTTTTGTTGATGATTCAGAATCCACATATCTGCATGAAACCGTATATATTTGATTCTGAATTTGTTGCACTCGTCATCATTGATAAGCATAACTTGATTGCTGAAGCCATTATTATTAGTTCTTAAACATATGAATACACGTTCAAGTGAGAGTATTTCTTTACAATCTCAGGTAGGCCCAAATGAGTGGAAAGCTGTTTTACAGTATTATTCCATTTCCCATAATATAGTATGACACACTCTTACTTTTTATTGGGGTATTGGAAAGCGAGTGAACTAGGAATCTAATAAAACAAACCCATAACCTTGACAGTGTAAATTTATGGCGATCCAAAAATCCAACAAGATCTGTGCTCTGTAATCTGAAGAGGAAAAGTGACACAGTGCAGACTGGAACTCGATTTACACATCGGTCCATAAATCCCCGTGACATTTGCAACTGCCAGCTGATTCCTGTTTCTGTCTGTCAACAAGTGATATGTCCTTGTCAGAACAGATTGAGTCATTGGAGCTGTGCAAGTCAATCTCCAGGAAGGAATAGTTGGATTGTTTTCGGTTTGAGGAACCGGAGCGGGACACAAAAGGAGAGCTGAAAGATCGAGAGACGGTGAGGAAAAGGAGGAAGATGAGGGGGTGAAGGAGAGGGCAGCAGGCACTCATCAGGGGGACAGCAGATAGGGGGCAGAGGCCGCAGTCTGGCGGGCTCTTGTGTAAATGGAGATGTACTAAACCTCTGCTAACTTGGATCACCCAAGATAAAATATTTATATATGCTATTGTGTGACGGCGCGTGGTGCTGAGTAGAGCCTTAATTTGTTTTTCTCCGAGGTAAATTAATTCCCTCCCCATCTTCATCGGAGTGAACCCGTGGTGATTACTGCCGTGTCTCTCTGGCCTCTGCTGCAACGAGCACTCGAACGATTTTAATGGTTAACATCCACTTTACAATTATACTTCATCTGCTCCATACATTTCCATAGATTAAAGGTGAAGCAGAAGCACTTGAGAAGAATGAACGCTGATCCTGCACTGCCTTCTCTCCGTTCCTCTTTTCATCTTCCGCTCCTCCGTTGATCTCTTTCTATGTCTTTTTATTTTAGACTTTGAGACAGTGCTGTTGGGTGGGGTTACAGTAGGTCCCTGGTATATGGAACCTGCATAGACATGCCAGTGCAGACACTATTTAGTCACAGCTATACAATCTCCTCAGTTCATATCAAGTTGCGTCATACAGACTCGTAGAAAAGACACGGTCCCATGGCCCCTGTCTTCATTGTCGATTCCTACTGAAGGCATCAAAACTTTGATTGGACACATATGGAGTTATGTACTTAACAAAAAAAGTGTGAAATAACTGTAAATATGTCATATATTAGATATTAGATCCCTCAAAGTGGCCACCCTTTGCTTTTTTGATAGAGCTGCAAACCCTTGGTGTTCTCTCAGTGAGCTTCATGAGGTCGTCACCTGAAATGGTTTTCACTTGTGCCTCGTCAGGATTAGTGGAATTTCGTGCCTTATTAATGGGGTTGGGACGTTGAGTTGAGTTGATCCACAGCTGACAGCCCTCCTGGACAACTGTTCATTCATATTATGGCAAGAACCAATCAGAGAAACGAGTGGCCATCGTTTAAGAAATGAAGGTCAAGAAAACAAAGGACACACATTGAATGAGAAGGTGTGTCCAGATTTTGGCCTGTACTGTGCTTTTGCATAACGTGAGGATATTCCAGGCTGCTGTGACCATCCCAACCTTTATAACTGCAAAGTCATGTTTTGAAACTCCCATTATTTATGTGTGGTCGCCCAATAAGCATAATCTTGAGACGGGGATCTCCATCTCCAGAGCCTTCCCCAGGTGTTCTATTACTTTCACCCAAAATGGTTGCCTCAGGCTAATGACGTTGCACGAATCACACAATTTACACACAAGATTTACACTAGTTGACCAACTGTTTCATTTATCGTATTCTTCCACTCCACTCAGGAATCGGAGGCTCTTATGCTCATTCACACAGCCTTTTTTTTCCAATAATCGTTAACATGTATTACACTGTTTTTTTTTATTTTGGATCATCTTGATGACTGCTATTACTGTTTATTCTGACAGATTCATTTATGGAAGAGAGAAGGGAAGGATATATTAGTTATATTAGATATATTAGTATGTGAAAATACATCGACTGAATGTATGATGCGGTCCTCTAACAAACTCACCCATGGGCCGATCATTTAGTCACTGTTCACTAATGCTGAAGACAAATACTGTTTACTATACTGTTACTATACAGTTTTTGTATTGGATCATTGTTGAACATTTTCTTCAATTATTAGTTTTTAATACATAGGCCACACAGTCTCTTGCCATGTGAGATTAGCGCCATGTTTGTTTTAAATCGCAGGTTACAGCTGTTAATAGCAATGTAGAATCCTGGGATATTTAGGAAATATAAAACATTAATAAAGCAGTTTCAATGTATATAATAAGCCACCCCAAATTGTGCATGCTCAGGTCTTCTACTGGGAGACTGCGACAGGGAAGATGATGCTTGTAGTTCATACGATCATTTTTAAAGTCTCGGTGGTTTGGAACAGATCCTGCTCAGTGGGATTTCACTGGTCTGTTAAACACAGGATTGGGGCTCACTCCATGACTACTTTAATGTTGCCAATTCAAACAAGTATTTATTTTTGATGGCTATTTGCAACAGTCCAGTTGCCAGGCAACAGCTGTAAACATGAGGTCCTGTCGGTAAAATGCTGGGTCGGACAGATTTGACAGCGACGCAGATCGTTTCATGACAACACGCCCACCTCAGCCAATAGATCACCTCCATTTTCAAACGTTATTTTTACTTTAACTTTACAAACCTCTGAGTCCGTCACAGAACAGCTGAATTTATACAGAAATTAAAACCATGAATCATTTTCCTCCCTCTACACAAATACACTACTTTATGTTGGTCTGTCCCGTAAAATCCCAATTAAACACATTTACGTTTGAGGTTGGAACATGACAAAATGTGGAGAAGTTCAAGGGGTTTGAATACTTTTACAAGGTACTGTGTACTATGTTAGTGGTTTAATGTCGGACTATCAAGACCAGTGTTGTGGGTGAGCAAACTGTACTGAATCACTTAGATAAAAGATTTGTTCAGTGTGGCAGTGAACTGCTGTGGGTGAATGTGATTCGTTGGTTCATTCCCTGTGAAAGAGTCGATTAACATGAATCACTCACAGAAAATGAGACTAACACTGAAAATTGAACTGATAGATTCAAACAAACGTCGTTTGCTGTTGGAAACTGACGTGAAAGCACACGTTATTCTGCAGTGACTATCCTCCAGCTTCACACCAGTTTCAGCTGCTGCGTTCTAACATTTCTAAAATGCACATGTCAGCACAGTAAAATTCAATGATGATCCAAAATAAAAACAGTATCGTAAATGTTCGAGATTAAGGGGAAATTGTTGTGTGAACAGTGAATGAATAATCAATCTACCTAAGGCTGAGTTTATTACAGGACCTGAAAATACATTCAGTCAGACGTATTTTGATACCATTGTTAACCATCATACCCGTCCCCGCCCCCCGTCTCTTTTATAAATGAATCCATTCATTAAAACAGTACAGACCTGTCATTAAGGATTAGGGGGAATGATTAGTGTGAATGAACACATGATCCTCCCATTTCCGACTGGACTGGAAAAATATGACAAATGAAACATTTTGACAAACGTAATTCTTTCTCCATTACGTCTCCAGTAACTGAGAACACGTCAAATTGTGTGGGAACGTAATTCTTAGGAAACAGAGTTGTCTCGTCATGCGTTGACTAGATGTATAAACGGAATCATGAGAGTGGAGATGAAGGAAATCCGTGCATGATAACCATATGTAAAACAGTCGGCGGGCACACGGTGTGAACATTTGCAGCCAAGCACAGATTGACACTGATTGCCATGCTATTACAGGCAAATAGCAACACTTGGTCGCCAGTCGACAGGGCATAATCACGTGTGACTAACGGTGATGGAGAAAGCGCTACAAAGGGAAGGCAAGATGGTGGAGGTACAGGCTCTTTGTCTCCCCTGCCATCTTCGTCATCGCTGAGTGGCCTGGAGGGGTGAACAGATAAAAGATGGAGGCCACTCATAGTTTATGGCAGAGATGCCCTTTCATCTATTTCAAGACAATCATGGTGGGTTCTACATGTACATTACCGCAAAGTAGAAATCTTCATTTCCCACAAAGAAAAAAAAAAAAGAGTCAGGAAGGAGTGAAGAGGTGGTGGCACTAGTAACTCCTGCATGATGCACTTCCCTTTGTTGCTGGGGCTTTACATCGTCTACATCTGATGACGGATGGTGAATGACAGAATCAAATATATACAAACAATGTATATACACAGCTGGTCCAGGACATCTGTTCAATGTCAGATTGTGATGCTCATTTGTCAGCGTCAAAAATCCGATTACAGCTGAGGTTCCTGTCTGGTGACCGCTGACTTCATCCCAATCAGGTTTACAAACCTGATATGAACCTACAGTTGTAGCTGATTCACCATTTGATTGTCAACAGTTAGGTTAGGGTTGTTGAAAGTCTCATCTCAGCATCTTTACACAGACAAACTGAAGAACACAACAAACATTTAACATTGAATTAAATGCCCCCTAGCATGAGGAGGAGAACTGCTGAACTGCCTCACCTAGCGTCTCTTCACAGCTGTTTTACAATCACTCAGCACACGAGTAGTGACACACACACCGTTGTTGACAAAAAAACACTGTACATTGTGTACATCAGCTAAACTATGTAAATTTAGTTCACATATCAAGTGTTTGAACATTCTAACAACGACATCCAGAGACATCCGTCGTTCTCCCTGCTGGCAGCCAGCAGTCATTGTCAGTCCCCGTTGAGGTTCAGACAAATGGTGACGATTTTGAGTAGAGGATCGTCGATAATTAAATTGTTAAGTTTAATTACAAATCTCTGAATAATTTGAACCATTTTATTATTTTTTTTCCATTTTACTTTTTTTTCTTTCTATGATGACAGGTGAGTCAGTTGAGGCACGCCGTCACCTTACTGCATGTCAGTGAGGTCCGACATATAACTCAGCAGCACCTGTACATCGGTCACATCAGCCATCTGTTCTTGATTCATGTTTCAAACTCAGTCATAGAAAAGAATTGACCACAAGCATGGACAACCTCTGGTGAATCAGTGAAATTAGTGGATTAGTCTGCCCACCAGCCAGTAAGGGAGGCAGGCAGGCAACTGGTCATTCGGGGAGCCAGGCTGTCCACCACAGACAACTCAGTCACTGTCTTGTCCCACAACCTTTCCAGTGTTTTTCCTCAGCAGTGGTAACCAACCACAGCATGAAAATGACTAGCGCTAAGCCCAGTTTCTTCCCATAATTCAAATAAGTATAGGGACAAAATTAAGAGTTGTTTTGATGATACTTCATGCACCAGAACCAAAACCACTGGACAATGAACCTTTACTGTAACTAAGCCCAGACACTGCTGCAGCTATTGTAGTGTTGCCCTGACTTACGCATCCACTCGGCTGAAGGTTTGTCATCTGCTATGTTTGGGTAAAAGAGTGAGATTTGAGCACTTGAGCACTTTTTCATCTTTATTGCTGCCAGTTGACTCCTGAGATAATCTGTCAAGACAAGTAGCAAGCAAGGCGTCAACTGGTGAACAAAGAGTAGAGTACAAAATCCTTTCTGATGTAGTCTGATAACGTACGCATTCAACCTTTGGAACAGCAGCACATGATTTAATGAATGCAACCTGAGATCCCTGTTAAACAAACCTCGAGCGTCATCTCTCATTAGAACCGTTTGGACCCACAGTACAAGCGAGTCGGATGGCTGCTGTCCATTTCTTTCATCTTTGTCTTGTGGCTATTGCTGCTATTCTACATATTTTCAGCAGGAAACATTAGAAGTTACTGTTGATGGGCTTTGCCCTTTCTGCGAGAGTCGACGAACGACTGCATCGATTCACAGATTCATCTGCAGATAAAGCGATGTTTTGTTGTATCTCTGTCAGTTTTGCTACTCTTTGTCTCTCTGAACCTTTCTGCTGTTTCCCGGTTTAAAACACGGTACTTGTGCTGGATGCACTCACAGCCTTTCAATGGCCCTGCTGCTTCACTTCCACTAAAAACAAATGCAGCGAAAATGACTCGACAGGCAAACAAATTGTAAATGTTTAAGGAAGACTGGGAAGAAATGAGCAGAACTCCCTCGCTCCCTCTTGCCCCCCCCCCCCCCCTCCCCTTTTCTCCCTCAATGTGTGCTTTACTGCTGCTGCCTATCAAAAACTAATATCCTCAAATTTGACACTGGTGTTGTCCTTTGAAATTAGAAAGAATCTGTGTCTAATGCAATAAGCCAAATCTGGCTGCTGTGAACTCTGACCTCTTTCCTCTTTCCCCTGAACCCACCCCCACCCTTGTCACTCTCCACCCACCATCTTCCATTCTCCCCAGGTATGCTCTGTACAATTTATGCCATTAAGACGGACACCGTGGATTTTAGGGACGTACAAACAACCTTCTCCCTCCCAGGTTTTTGCCTTGCACAAATCCCCTCCACACGCACTGCACCCCCCAGTCATTTTTATATACAGTAACATAATCTTAAGGAAAAGCTGATATAATCTTTTCAAAGCTATAAATGTCAGTCACCCAGAGAAACATCTGCATGGTCAAATGTAAAACAAACTGTCAGGGAGTCTGGTCACCCCATAAAGCAGGAGCAGAGCATGAGGAAAGGTGGGGGGCGAGGGAGAGGGAACTGCAGGAGAGGGAAAGAAAGTTGGAGTGATTTTTTGGAGGTACTTTTAGTGCTTTTCACTTTCAACCCAAACACAGAGCTCCCTCGGGTGATCCGGATACTTGCATGGTAAACGCATGTAACTCTTGCAGTGCTTCAACTCTTTATGGCTGTTTGAATTACAGTTTTACAGTCAGGTGACACCTGACATGTGTTCTTAATGGCTGACATCTTAACTGTCAATAGATAGATAGCTCTGTTATTTTAACACTTGTACATTATCTGTACATATATGTGTATCTCTAATATATATATATATAAATTCTTATCAAATAATTAACAAATTATCATTTCATTTCCTGATGATTTTTACTCAAAATTGCTGAATTTTCACATTTCCTGTGGACACCCCGAGAAGTGAGGTGTGTTGAGTCACCATCTGTCTGAACCTCACCGGGGACTGACAATGACTGCTGGCTGCCAGCAGGGGGACCGACGGATATCTCTGGATGTCGCTGTTAGAATGTTCAAACACTTGATTTGTGAACTAAATTTACATAGTTTAGCTGATGTACACAATGTACAGTGTTTTATCAACAACGGTGTGTGTGTGTGTGTGTGTCACTATTCGTGTGCTGCGAAGAGACAATCGGTGAAGCAGCAGTTTCCTCCTCATGCTAGGGGGCAGTAGTGAGTCCAGGGATTCTTCTAGACTCCTCAGTCAGAATCAGTGACGGCAGCCACAACCTACAGTCAGTGAGTCCAGTCAGCATCCATTTTGTGACTTTAAAAATGTAAACTCCAAATGTAAAATCTAAAGTCAAACAATTTTCTAAACTAGACTTTCAATGGAAGAAGGAGGTAATAAATCAAGAAGACCAACGGTCTCCATGGAGACAGAGAGTTTGAAACTGAGGGACGATAAAGAACATTTCTACAAACTAGTTATGATGCTTTTGTTCAGAAGGAGCGGAGCATAGACTTATATATAGTAAAGGTCAGAGCATGATAAGGGTTTTTTTAATGAAATTGTTGTGTGTTTCAGTTTGTCTGTGTAAAGATGCTGACATGAGACTTTAAACAACCCTGTTGACAATCTAATGGTGAACAAGCTCCAACTGTAGGTTCATATGTTAGTAAATGTGATTGGGATGGAGTCAGTGAACCAGACATGAACATCATTTTTAGTACTGGAATATAGTGCACACAAACCACACATTGTTAAATATGTGCACTGGGAAATCAACTATGAACGAGTAGTTGTCGCTCTGCTGTCTCTAGAATCATTGCACTCTACAATACTTTCTGCACATTGCAGATCAATATACATTGTACATATTCTGGATCTATCCGTCACTGCTCATCGTCAACTGTCTGTATTTATAAGAATCTGCACTGAAAATGTCTAACTGCACATCGGCATATTCACCCTTATTCACATAAAAATTGTATTTGTAAATATGTTTAGTTTTATTTTTGTTTAAAGTCTGTGTGCACCTTCCTCCAAAGTATTTTCTCTTCTCTTCATTACCTCAATGTTTGCTGTAATAAACAACAATAAACAATAAACAACTTGTATACTATACTATTCTGCTCATGTCAGAAAACGAGGCACATTGGAAATATTGTTATTCAGCTTAAGGCCACGAATGTAAACAGACCTCTACAGAAGGTATTGCCCTGGAATGACTACAGCTAAAGAGTCCAGTGCTCTTCAGTCCAATTCCCCCGGGTTTTAGGTTAGAATGCCACTGAAGTACATGTTGAACAGGAGGGCACAGTGCCTGCTCTCCTCTGCCCTGTCTGTTTTGAGCTGAGTGTTGGATTGCTTTAATTGATTTAATGGGAGAGCATGGCGTCACAGAGGGATATGGGGCACACTGGATGCTTTAGGAAAGTCAAGTGTGTTGCACTACCTCAACTCAATCTTAAACTTTGGCAGCTGGGCGAAACCGGTGTTATAGTGGTGATGCATGGGCAGGCACACAGATTCACATACACTTGTTCCCTGCTTAGAACACCATGTCTCCTTTTTAATGGTTTCAATAACACCCAGAGTGGCTTGATAAAGCTGTCGCGGGATGTGCAAGGTAAACGGCGGCAGCAGCCCGCGCTAATGCCATGGTGAATAGGGTGTCTAATTACTTGGCCTGGAGATAGCTTTTAGCTAAATCACCCTGGCTTCTGAAGAGCCTGTATCAACAGTGACAAGGGCCTGGACAATTACATTAGCCCTCTACCCATCCATCGGATCCAGCTCTGACAATCAGTGTGATTTGCAGCGGCTTCATTGTAGTCATCCCTCTCTCCATGACAATGATGTTTTCCCCCGGAAGAGAGCGAAGGATGGAGAGTCAGAGACAGAAAGGGCTCACAGGAGAGATTGCAATACCGAAACGGAGTGCAAATGAGTAGAGAGTTGTCAGTAGAGGTCTTACTTATGTTAATGTTTTCCCTGCCTGTGCGTTGGCGGCAGCAGAGAGCAGGGAATCTGGGTGACAGCAGCAAGTGGAGCGAGCCGGTGACTTTAATTGATACTGAAGAGGGGTCTTCTGCCTGGATTGCTCCCAGCCCACAGCGCAAAACTCAATCGCACACAAATAAAACCGAATCACACTTATCTCAGACACCACCCACAGAAAGCATACATGAGCCAAGGCTCCAAATCACATTAGAGTCAATGCAGACCTTTCATTCAGCTGTACTTAGAAGCACTTACATCTGCCAACTATAATGTAAGTAAGGCAGAATATGGCTCCAAAAGTGGTGCTCTCGCTCGTGTTGGATGTCTGCTACTCTGTGTTCTCGCTGCCAGTCTCTGTCTTGTACACAGAAAGTAACGTGAACAGGAGAAACCGGGGAGTAACTTCACGGGGTCTTAAGGAACACAGGAAGACGCTGAGTTAGAAAAAGTGACCTTTGAACTCCCATCCATGTCAAAACTACCACTGGCTGTGAGGTGAGAGTTGCATGGAACCCTGGAGCACCACTGAGAGACATTAGATGTCAGCATGAAAAAAACAGAGAACTCGATAGTGTCACCAAGAAGATAGTACTTGTCCACTGAATGTGTAAACGGGAGTCGGTCCAGCTTTATTTAGTTCATTCTGTTCCCATTTACAGTCAAGAGATATCAAAGCAGGTTATGTGTTGGGGTATCGATAGTTTGGGATTCAGACATTTTAGCCTTGGGTCGTCCACAAACCCAACCACATCCATGGTGGGTGGTCAATGGTCTGTGGTGGTAGGTTGGGTGGGAGTATGTCTGTGGGCTCTCCCCGTGTCTGCGTGGGTTCTCTCCGGGTACTCCGGCTTCCTCCCACCTCCAAAAGCATGCTGAGGTTAATTGGTCACTCTAAATTGTCCTTAGGTGTGAGTGTGTGCGTGAGTGGTTGTCTGTCTTTCATGTGGCCCTGTGATGAGCTGGCGACTTGTCCAGGGTGTACCCCGCTTTTCACCCGTTGACAGCTGGGATCAGGCTCCAGCACACCCGTGACCCGTAAACCGGATTGAGTGGCAGAAAATGAATGAATGAATCTGTCTATGGGACCTGAGGCACACACTTTCACAAGTGTAACCAAAAGCACAATGTTTTGCTCACCCTAAAACATGTGTATTGTAAGTCCTTGAAAACATCAGACTTTATTCTTTTTGTGAACACATGAACACGTGAAATACCATCATTTCATTCTTGTTGAACAAATATGACAGTATGATTGCTAACTGAAGAAGCGGACCACAAATGTTGTTTTCTACAGAAAAAACATACCAAGGGACATCAGGGAACTAAGTGAGAGACACTGCAATGATCTCATGCTCAACCAAACACCTTGAATAAAATTGAATAAGTATTGAGATTGAGGGTCAGGGGGACGAGATGAACTCTGAGTGGGATATGGACACCATGGGGATCAGAGTGGTGCCAAGTGGGGTTGGATCTCTTCACAAACACATGTCCCACCCTTTTACCCTCTGAGTTCCCCCATCTCTACCCTCTCCAAACCCCACCGCCACCAGGTCCCCCTGCTCTCTGGGGTCATACCACCAGTCGCACTACAATGACACCAACACCAGCTCTCACTGTGTGAATGAAGAGAGAAACAGAGAGAATGATGGAGAGGCGCTCTTCACGTGGAGGGCTTTGCAATCACTGCGCATATTTTATGGCCGTCATTGTCGGAGACTTTAGTGAGTGACTGTTGCTGATGGAAATGTGGCTTAATTAAATGAAGTTCAGTTTGCAGCTAAAATCGATAGGGCTGTGTGTGTGTGTGTGTGCACCCAGAAAAGGTATACAAATATGCATAACATATACATCATTGTATTCAACTTTTTCCAACTAGGTAACCGATTAGATAACCAGTTGTTGGGTGGGGGATGGACAGAGCACTAGAAGGGATGGGAACTTGAACGGGGGCAGATGTTACATTTATACATTGTTCTGTGCAAGAGGTTAGAGGTGTAATGGGGGTTGGGGTTGTTTCACGTCTGAGTCTGCAGTACAAAAGTGTAATTTCAGGTTTTGACAACATGCCACATGTGCTTTCAAACAAATGAAGCAGCTGAAAAAGCGAAAGCATGTAGGGTGATCACAGATCCCCTTTTTCATTTGCCCCCATATTTCCTAATTTCCCAACATTGTTTGGGATTTTAGCTGGCAACAGCATGGAGAGACATATTGTGGAACTCTGCAGCAAAAGGAGAGATACAGGGAGGTTAACTAACGACTTTGTAAGTGAGTGATGATGCCCTTCCTGCTCTCAAGAGCAAGATCATTCATACTGTTTCTATTTTATTTGGGCAAAACGGAGAGAAACCAACAAATATGGTCACTCTAGAACTGACAGCAAACTGTGTAGTACCGTCCGAGTTGGTCAACCTTTGTATAGCGACATTGGCCAGCTTTATTCATTTTTCCCCAGATGCATGTCACATGACGTAAACAATGTTTCAGATTTTTTTTTTTTTTTTTTGTGAAAGCGCACAGCAGGAAGGGATTATTACACCTTTGTGGAAACCAAGTTGGGTGTAAAAAAAAAGATGGACTGAGTAGTCTAGAAACATAGAACACTGATGTGAATGTACAATGTTAAACTTTTACCAGAAGATAAGACCAAAAATTGTGTATTCAGATCTTTTAGAGTGGGCTATTCCTTCATACACACACTCACACACACACACACACACAAACACACACCTTCACTGCTTCACCTACCTCAGCTCATTGTCTCTATATCCAGCCACTCCCATGGCTCCGACTAAAGCACAATGTTTACTCTCTTCCGGTTTTAATCACAGCCGGCCAAAATTCTAGATGTAATTTTCCACTCTGCATACACCTAAACGCAAACACAGACACATAGAAAGGTACACAGAATATCTCTCTCTCTCTCTCTCTCTCTCTCTCTCTCTCTCTCTCTCTCACACACACACACAGAGAGAGAGAATGGTACACTCAGTACTACAATTACCCCTCATTTACAGATAATAACATGACCACTTCCTGCCCAATCACCTGCTGCCTCATGACTCACACAGTGTCACTCTGCTCTCTCACTTTAGCACATACACACACACACACACACGGGTCAGATAGTTTTGAGAGTTCAAAATGGTTGGTTATTTTGTCAGAACCACCATCCACTGTGATTGATCCATCTCCTGCTCTGCTATTGTTGAGGTGGTGACTGCAAAGTTGAAACCCCTGGTGGACCACGGAGGTGAGGCTGAGCTATATGCAACCCTCACCTATGGTCATGAGCTTTGGGTCATGGCCGAAAGAACGAGGTGGTGGGTACAAGGGGGTTCGGGCATCTGGTAAGGATGCCTCCTGGATGTCCAACCAGGAGGAGAGGGTTGGCCTCGAGAGAGGGAGCGTTTATAACATTTATATGTTAGCTTTCTGTGGTTTCCTGTTATGCTGGCTGCTGTCAGGGCACATTTCCTGTCAAACCTGGCAGAACTTTTGTGTCTCGCTGTCTGTCTCATGGATGAATGAAAGAATTCATTTTCCCCTCTCTACAACAAATCTACACGCTTACGTCCTTCCCTTTTCTTCTGTTTAGCTACTAATGCGTTTCTCCACTGCAGCTGGGGAGGGATTTAATATCCCCAGAGACATCAGAACTTCTGTAGTTGGCACAGGTTACTTCCAACCACTAAATATAGAGGTGGCTACCTGAAGGCCAGGGATTGTTATTTAATAACTGACCTTATTCCCACTGCAACCATTTTCAGATGAAGTCACACTCGAGCAGGGAAACCTGACCCAGAAGTAGAACCAACATTATAGCTAAAAAATGGTGCCTGTTAAAATAAAGTGGTGCCAGAAGAGCTGGAGCACTTGCTTGGACTTGTGTTATTAAAACACACACACACACACACACACACACACACACACACACACATATATATCTTCACTGTCCTCTACACTACAATACAGCTTGTAGAGATGAAATATCAATGCTGTGGGAATGAAGTCAATGGTGATTTATTGTGGTATTCCTCTGTTCAGTAAAGGAGAAAGGAGGTTTCTCTATTACCAGCAGGGTAAACACCCATGTAAATAATAACCCCTATCAGCATCCTGGTATGGTGTATGTGGGTCATTAAACTGTCAGTGATGGCAGTTTCCCACTTTCAATCAGCCAAGACTCTCCTCCAACAGAAAACAACCCCATTGGTCGCGTTTCCATTTACATTTGGAAATTCAGTTCAGCAACCTTGAGCAATGTGTCTTTGTCAAGAAACACAACCATGTTTAGCTATACGTACTGACTGTCTTTAATGTCCTAACTGATACCCAGCAATTAAACCTTTGTCACAGTGAAGAAGGACAAAACATAGTATTTATTATCTTCTACCACAGGTAGAGGTGCCACATAGTGATGGTCTTCTGGGTTCTGATTTTCATGGCAAAAATCAAACTAAATGTTTGTCTCGGTGCTCCTCTAACCTCGATGTATCCAAAGTTTCTATGAAATGGTGTACAACACCTTTCAGTCCAGCATCCTGTTCTGTTTTTACTTCCCCTGTTGAGTCAGTAGAAACGAATATGAACAAGGCATGTTCGGGCCTAATGTGTGACTGTTTGAATACGGAGATCAATTCTCAAGGGGCCGTCTCACTCATGCTTCCAGGATCATGAAGTGCCCCCCCTACAAAACATTAACGGATTGACACTATCACACTGGGTATCCGGCAGAGCCCCTTTCACACATAATTACAGGTTCTCATTTCCTCTGCCAGGGGAACAGGTGCAGGGGGAGCGGGGGGGAAATAGTTCAGGCCCACTGTCTCCTTGGGCTTAGGGCCTGGCTCTGAGAGGCCTATATTGACGGGAGGAGAGGGGGGGTTGCTAATAAATCACTGGAAATGTTTAAATGCCACTGCACAGCATTCCACTGAAGATCAGGAGGCCAAATGATACAAGTTCCTTTCTCTTTCTCTTTCTGTTGTTTTAGGACATGCCCCCTTCTCCAACCCACAAACACACAATCCATGCCCCCCCCCCTCTCTCTCTTCTCCCCCATGCCACTAATAGCATAAATTGAGGAAGAATGTTCCGGGAGTTTCCTGTGAAATCCACCATTAGTCATCCAAATGACCTATCTGCTCCGATCTTTTCCCTTCTCTGTCGCTAACACAACACTGCTTTGGAGCAATGGCTGCCTGGGGAGGTGGAAGGTAAATAGGAACCAGAGGTGAATTGTGTGCATGTACTGTATATGTGTTATCACTTACCTCTGTGTGTGTGTGTGTGTGTGTGTGTGTGTGTGTGTGTGTGTGTAGGCGATCATGTCTTATTTGTTCCATTATTTTCTATTTTTTATATCATCAGTATAATGCAGGTATATTTGCACTGTGTTTAGTTTGAACTGGATTTGGAAGCTGAACTTGTTTTTGACTCCATCATAGACATAAAAATACAGATCATTTACAGGAACATTAACAAAATTGGAATACTTGTAATACTCTTTACGTTCCATATTTTTCACGTCTCTGAAGATGATGTCTTTCAGCTCTTTTGTCAGTTGCTTGAATTGGCCTTCTGAATGAATATGACACATCATGTTGGTGTCCAAGTCTTTTGTAGAATAGAACGAATTCGACGTCAAAGAAATCATTGTGTTGCACCTCATTAAATTTCACTTCATTGTGTCGGTTTTCTGTCCACATCATCTCTGCTTTCATATGGCTCCATTAAAGTGTAAACTGTATAGAAATGAACATGAACATGACCTCAGCATTTTTAATATGTCGAGTCACATCACGACTGGAGCATCAGAACCAGAGGCCCTAAACCATGTCTTTACCTAGACATACACTCCACTGTCCACCATCCTGGGCGGACACGCCTGCACCCCCGCCACCCCCAACACACACACACACATCAAAGGCCATCAATCTCCCGCAGTACGGGGGAAAGGCAAATATTTAGAGAAGGGCTGAGCCCCCATAAATCTGTTGTAAGAGCAAGAGAGAGAGAACATGATACCCACAAACTCCTCTAAGTCTCCACCCCCACCACCATCTCTCCAGTCCCTCAGCAGCCCTATGTCTTGACAGCGAAAGGAAGCCCTGGGAGGCCACAGGAACCAGAGAGGAAGAGAGAATGAGGTCTGTGGCAACACTAGCAAGGAAGGGGACCGACTGGTGGGGAAATTAAGAAAGAAAGAAAGAGAAGGGAGAACTACCCCCCCCCCACACCACCCACCCACACACACACACACACACACGCATAGGTAGATAGGTAGACGCATAGATTAGTGTTTATGTCCATTTTCATTTGAAGACAATATGGCTTCCAGTCATAAAGAAAGGAACGCTGGACTGACAGGTCAGGGTTGGGAGGTCACCGGGAGAGTAAATTGGGGGCAGATGAGACGTGAACAAAGCATGGCAAGCCTGTCGAAACACTGCTGAAAGTTGTCAGTTTTCAAGAGTTGGAGTGGAGGCTAAAAGTGTGGAAAGAAGGCTAATGGGCTGTGTTTGGATGGATTTGAGCCAGTGTCACCTTTTGCCTTGATGCACACCTGTAGTTCAGGGCCGTCTTCCAGTGCCCTCCTAAAATCAGGCATTGCCCTGTGCTTGTATGTCTGTTGTTATATGTCCATGTAAAGAACATACAGATCTAGAGACACAATCCAGTCATTTCATCTGACAGAATTACTTTTGGAGCTGATCTGTGTCAATTTTTGGTTCCTTCATCATCATTTTATACATATTCCTATTATTATTATTATTATTATTATTATTATTATTATTATTATTATTATTATTATTATTATTATTATTATTATTATTATTATTATTATTATTATTATTATTATTATTGTTGTAAGAAATGTGTCATAATTAACAACAAAATACAAAAAAAATTGAATTTTTAGTCACCTTTCTGGACAGACTAGGTCATCTTACAAGGGATAAAAACAAGTACAAATTGCAGCACAATAAACAGGGCAAGACAATATGGGATGGCAGGACATGCAAGCAGTCAGAGGAGAAGGAGAAGGCGTGTTTGAACAGATGTGTTTTGAGTCGATGCTCCTGATGTCAGCTGGTCAAGAATTACAGAGTCAGGGAGCAGAGCAAAGGGATGCTCCACTCCCCGTGGTGGTGAGGCGGGCGGAGGGGGACGGACAGGTGAATAGACGAAGAGGAGCTGAGATTACAGCAAGGGGTGGCAACATGGATGAGGAAGTATGGAGAGGTGAGGTTATGGAGGACCATGAATGTAAAAAGTTGAGTTTTGATTTTGTATTTTTTTATTTTAAATTTGAATATGATGTGAATTCATATATATCACACCAAGAGTCTACATCATATACAGACGATCAATCTGTTACTTTTCTGTAACTGTTTTCATCTATATATCATTAATAGCTGTAGTGTCTGTAGCTTATGAGACGTTTACATGATAATACTGCAACTAAAATGTATCCTTGTGAAGATAACATCCTCATGTGATGCATATATAATTATAAAAAACCCAACAGATGCATGCTGGGATGTGCATGTTCATGGAAGCACACACACACACAAAGCCACACACTGGCAACTGTCAGAACAGTACAAGGGGATTTGGATGCCCCCACTGTTCAAGCGAGAGTCCCAGGGGTGAAGGACATTGATCCCTGTGCAGAGTGTGTGTCCTGCTCCCATGACAGACTAGTCGATTGACTTTTCGGCCCCTGAGGGAGCCAACACAGGCAGATAGAGACACATAAATACCTTAACAACAGTGGGATTTATAGAGTAATAAATGCACATCTAATTGACAAAGCAGACGTGAGAGGATGCATAGATTATGGGTGAACACACACAAAAACCTTTACCGCCGTCTCCAGCACAGTTTCCTTATTCATGAGTCTTATCTGTGCTGAACGGCATTATCATGGAGCAGATCCTGCCTTTGTTTGGCCCTTTGTTGGCTTTCCTGGCTGCCGCTGCCTCTGTCAAATGTCACGTCTCTGCAGAGTCTGTATTTTGAGCATCAGTGTCAATAATTAGACATACAACATTATGGAAGCTCCTCAACCTCCTCAAGGCATTTGACACCCCCCCCACACACACACACACACACACACACACCTTCTCCTAACGTAACTTCACATAAAATCTGTGTTTTGAGACACATGTTTAAATACCGATAGCACCTCTTTCCGCCGCGTCATGCGAATTTGCCTTTGTCTGTTGGACTGACGCTGGCCTCAGTCGTACTTCAAAAGGATCCAACTCGTGGTACTGTTACACACAGGACTAAAAATGGAACAGTAAAGGGAATGCAACATTTAGTCCTACGCAGAAATCCATTGTCAGTAACAGGTCAACACAAGCCTGTCAATGATCAAAACGTTGACTTAGATACAGATGGGTGGATGGATGGAATTAGAAAGCATACTGAGAGCAGGTTGTACAGGTGTGTGGCGTTGGGTGCAAATATACAGAGTGTGCAATAGCAGTTTCTTTTTTTCCCTTTTATTCCATTTTAAGGGAATAATATCTAGTCAAGCCACTGATGGTGCATTACTGGACTCTGCCATTGCGTTCTCTCTTTCTTCCTTAATAAGAGTTGGAGATGTGCTGGGCACCTAATTGCTTCTTACTGATCCAAATAGCACATCGGTAGCAATGGCACTTCAGTGGAACTTCTAAGAGATCTGCTAGTTTGGGCATGTTCATTACCCTGCTGACCCCCCAGATCGACCCTAAATAGATGTACATAACACACACACACACACACACACACACACACACACACACACACACACACCTCCACGGCTTCACCTACCTCAGCTCATTGTCTCTGGGGTTTAATTGGGGCGATGTTCTCCATTGTGAGCGGGCTCAATGGCAGTGGAGGACTCCATTGTGGGGCTCAATGAGGGCAGGAGTGTTCATTAGGTGTGTCTCTGAATAAGACCCTCTGGACGTACGGTACTGAGAGATGGGGGCTGCTGAGAGACCTCCTATGAGGGTAAAATCACATACTCTCTTCTCTTCCCTTCCCTTCCCGTCTCTTGCTTCTCCTTGTGAACTCCCTTCCTCAACAGCCTGACGCTTGGCCCTGAAAGGCAGCGGCTGCACTTGTTGGAGAGACAGCCTTTGTATGCACCAGAGGGATGAATGGGAGGGAAGAAGAGAAAAGTGGATCAAAGACAACACGAGAAGCAGAGACCACCTCATCTGATGGAGGGGGAAAGGGAAACTGATGAGTCGTAGCCTGAGATCACTTCTCAGTCTGCTAATGGAGATGGTGACTCATGCTTACGTCCTCAGCTATACCTAAAATCATCAGAGAAGACACAAGATGACTGGGCTGCAATGTAGCAGAACATTTCAGTGAGAACAGGGCAGACTGAATTTCAAACAAATGGATATGTGTGCAAAATGGTGGCTCACCAAGCAGATTCTCAAATACGGTTGGATTTTTTTTTTTAGCTGCAGCAAGCACAGTTGGTTCCAAACAAGCTGGAACATTCAAGACAAGAAGGGACATGGAAATTCAAACGAGAACAACGTCCCTCCTTTGGAGCAGAATAGAACAGAAAAGTACTTTAATCATCCCGTGAGGGAAATTCACATGTCAGAGAACAAAGATAAAAAGAATAACGAGAAAGTCAAATGTCAAGAAATAATTTAACAAAATTTAAACAAAACATAATTACAAATATTTTTTTGAAGGAAAGGGTAAATATACACATGGGCAGTTGTGCAAAAGTCGTTTCTTATAAATAAAGTTTGAGTGTACAGTTGCAATGAGCAGTGATAAATAGATCCGATTGTGGAGTGAGTTCTTTGTGAAGCAGAGCTGAATGAGTCTGTTGGAGAGGGAGCTCCACTGTGTCTGTCGAGGGTCATGGGGGGGGGGGGGGGGGGGGTGGATGAGGGGTTGTCCCTCTCTGATTCAAACATCTCCAAGCTCTGTCCAACAGGATGAACACACTCATCAGGTGACTGGAGTCCCTGGCAGTGATGCTGCTCCCCCAGCAGACAGAGTGGATGTCACTGGACACTACAGACCCGTAGAGGAGCTCCAGCATTCTGCTGCAACATCGACGGATCCAATCTGATCTGAGAAAATAGATTGCTGAGTTTCACACACGCAGGGAATCCACAAACAATGATAGACACAGGGCTGTGTCGACAGGAAAAAAACACCAAACTGACTGTGACTGCCTGAGCACGTCACCTTACTTTCAGTTAAACAGACAGACACACACACACACACACACACACACACACTCCTCCTCCTACTCCTTCCTCTGACTGGAGGATTGACTCACACTGGATGTTTGCAAACTGCATTTCGGACTGTAGGAGGAGCCAGAGGAGCTGGATTTTCCAAACTAATGTATTCATTGACTCTCAGAATATACTGTTATTATCATTTTTATTTTTATGATGATTATTGTTGTTGTCGTTGTTGCTGTTGTTATTATTATTATAGTTGTAATAGCAGTAGTATTTTATTTGGGCTTTGGGCAAAGGATAGAAGATTAATGGTGGATTGATGATCCAAAATTCTTACAATGTGTGTCCTAAGTGTCAAGTGTGTGTCTGTAAATCTGACCTTCTCCAATTCTTAAGTTATTAATCTCTGCGTCACAAACTGAGAAGATCTTACGGTCCATTGCTGTCACTGCAATCAAAGTGCCTCAAAACACATTTCCAACCCTGAGTCAAAAAATGTCAAAATTTGGCCCGATGTCGAGCTGGTGAACCAGAGAATCTTTGTTCAATTTGCCATACAACTGTATCAGTTACTTCACTATGGGCGTGAAATTGACAGGAAAACCTTTTAAAGTAGAAATCCAACGGCAAAATGGACTTTGATTGTTACTTTCTCTCATTCCATGCTGCTACATTTGAGCTGCTGTGGAGCTGACGGCTTTTGGCACCATCAGCAGTCCTCAGTCCTGGACCGGTAGATGAGAGCTCCATTGTGAGTAGAGCGTGTGGTCGGATGTCGTCTGCGTGACAGACTCGACTTCACACTGACCAGAGCTCCTTCACCCGCTCCCTGCCCAGCCGCTGATGTCATCATCCCTCTCTCCATAAATACACACAAACATATGCGTGGAACCTCTCTGCTCTTTGATTCAGCTTTAGTCTCTGCCTTCCGCTGTTTACATTTCTGTTACTATCCAAAAAACAATACCAGACATCTCATTCACCTCACACGCACACACACACACACACACACACATAAACACTGGGCCCAACCTCACGCTTAATGCTAATCTTACATCATCATGAGATGTGTGTAGGGTTACACTGGCTTATGTGTACACACGGTGCCAACAGTTGAAATTGTGTTATTGCTGCCACACGCAAACATATTACTGCTCCTTAACAAGGCTGTGTTCAGGTTTCTGAAACAGGATGATTCATCTGTCCCTCGGCTTAACTCTACAGCTCCCTGACTTCAAACAGACTCCCTTTCCTCTCCTCTACTTCTCTGACACTATTTATTTTTCTGTCTGAAAAGCCCAGAGAAGGCCCCATATGGACAGTGTAGCTTGCGTCCACCTTCTGAACTGGTTGTCACAACCGTTTCAGCCATGGAAATGTACATATCGCAAGTGTGCGTAGCACACGGATGAAGACTTTTACCTCCTACCAAGCTCTTCCTGAAATCCGGACACTTCTAAGGTGTTTGGGGTCCAGAAATGTTTGTGATCGCCATGGAAATGACCAGTGGCAAATGTGATTGACTCTGATGGAAGTGGGTCTGTATTCTGGTCCCCAGTGACAGTCTCCTGTCCCTTCCTGTTTAGCCTGGGCGTCTGCGGCACATAAACACTCGGGGGCCTCCTCAACTCTGGGATATGTGGATATAAGGGGTGGAGGGTGAGATGGTCCTTCAGCTTAACTCACACCTGAAGTAAACGTTCATTCTCCTTTGTACTTTAAGGATTGACTTTCATTGTAAGCAAACAAAGACACCGTTGATCGGTGTTTCTTTTTACATTTGACCTCGGCTGAAAATAGAATTTTTGAAGAAGTGTTTCAAACGTCACCATATTCTGAACAATGTCACATAGTCAATAAGGTTTTTACAAAGTGGAAATCGTAAATAATGGTCCTGTTATTTCTGTCTTTATTTTGGAACCTTTCGCTGTATTCAAATGACTTCTTGCAGTTTTCTGTTACTTGTCATGTGTTGGAAACACAGGTTATCATGTGCTGATGAAGCTAAACAACATTCTGCTGAGTGGGCCAAAATTCAACATAATTTCTTACTATAAAACCCGACTAGCTGAAGTATCGAATAAAAAAAGGTTCTGTTGTTGCCGGTGTTTGTTTGTCTGTCTGTTAACAAAATAACTCAGGATACATCCACTATAGGTCCCCTGATATGAATAGAATAGGAAATATTATGGTGCTTGTGTATTTAATGAATGTACAACAATAATATTGGGTGGAAATGAGCTGCTTGCTGGAGGTCAGCGCTCTGAGGGATTTTCTAGTTTTGCCATGTTTACATCTTAAATTATATCTTCTTCTTCTTCTTCTTCTTCTTTCAGCTTGTCCCTCTTCAGGGGTTGCCACAGCGAATCATTGATTTCCATCTTTCCCTGTTCTCTGTATCCTCTACTCTGACTCCAACTACCTCCATGTCCTCCCTCACTGCATCTATAAACCTCCTCTTTGGTCTTCCTCTCTGTCTCCTACCTGACATCTTGAATTAGATCTTAAATTATATATCCCCCCCCAAAAAATATTGAAAAATATTTAATTTGATTCATTCTGGAACATTCTACATGCAGTCCTGTTGTATTAGAAGAAGGAGACATGGTGGACCGGTGGTTAGCACTGTCGCCTCATAGCAAGAAGGTCCCTGGTTTGAGTCTGCGTGTGTGTGTGTGTGTGTGTGTGTGTGTGTGTGTGTGTGTGTGTGTGTGTGTGTGTGTGTGTGTGTGTGTGTGTGTGTGCGGTCTGCGTGTATGTGTGTGTG
>CAAKHB010001850.1:3842-23190 GCA_901007665.1 Aeoliscus strigatus | reverse complement strand
GTCTGAATACCAGTGTACAGTAATTCTATGCAACATGGGGAGATATAAACACTTTTCAACGCCCTCCTAACCATGGAAATCCAACTCAGGTGTCGGCCCCCACGTCCAATATGGTGGCACGCTGTCATAGCTATCAGACTAAACTTGTTTTAACTGTTTTTGTAGCACTTGGGTCTTTTTTGTTCATTTCAATTGCTCATACACACAGAACTGTTTTATTTACAGTGGGTTTGTTGTTACGGTGTAGTTGTGCGTAATGTGTTGTTCATCACCTAAGAGCTTTTCTGTGACAAAAGTGGAACACACACCACTTGGCTTTCATCCAGAAATTACGTCACCAAACTCGGAAGTCGGCTGCAAAGGGGAATACAGCATTAACAAAACGTACTCCCTTTGCTGAGCGGTCAAGCACACACCAACTGGTACAGTGAGAGTTGCGCCCTGCAGCCCATGCTAAGGAAGTAAGCATTTCCTTGTTTCTGCAGACGCACGAACCCTCAAGCGATATGCTGCCCCCTAATGGTTAGCATCTGAGAAGCATTCGCGTGGGCAGAGTGGATACAAATTGTACCATAACAATGAATAAGATTGAATATTTCATAACGTGAGGTGAATACATTGTACTTTATTGTCTGTGAATTGTGTCTCACTGTTGCTTATGACTTTCTGTATGTGTCGTCCTAACAGACTTGGCAATTACTTCTGAGGAGCAGAAAGTGAAGCAATGGATTTGGACCCCTGCAGCAGAGAAAACTTGACCTGCCTCCAGCTGAACACGTCACTAAAATTATCACTGCAATATCACTTTTTTTTTAAATCCGACTGCAGCAAAACACGATAAACCTTTGTAGAACGATAAATGAGTTTTTATAAGTTAAAATGTAAAAGAGTCGGAAAGTCATAAATGTTTATTCACAATCTTACAGTATTAACGGCTTTGTCAGTATGGTTTAATGATACCGCCAATATCGCTCCTTGCTTTTTTTAAAAAAAAATGCAGCTTTCCTCATCTTCTGTTAATAATGCATTCACTAAATAAGTTACTCCAAGTCTTATTAGTTAATCAAACCAAAGAGCCAGCGTTTATGTGTGTGTGTGTGTGTCTGATTATGAAGTTATAATGGGAATGAAGTGGGAGGAGGTGGATGGGGTATGTCAGGCTTTGTTATGGGTATGGACTGAAGAGGATGGTGCACCTTTCTGACCCATGTTTTATCCACTTGTGTGCTAAAGTACAGTGAAATAATGGACGGCTTTCTGTCAGGTTTTTAGATATTAAAATTTTCTGTGAATTGCTCATCGACTTATTTTGCGGGGTACTGAACTGTGGGTTACTGATTATCAATTAGACTTTCAAGACAGAAATGTGTTCGAAGAAATAGACAGACTGTGAGCATTCACTGGCTGAATTCCTTGGACATTTCCAGAAAATTTTCATCTTAATGCATTCACAAAAACACATTGACAGGCTGTGATTCATACTCCAGGCCAATAGGTGGCGCTGACCCTTTCCTTAAACCATCCAATATGTGATTTTTGACCAGAGAAATGAGTGGAAAATGATGCTGATCTTGTCTGAGTCACTACGGTAACGAGATCTGCTCACATTGAGTCGCTGACAGATGGAGTAAAAGAGACCGGATTCAACGCGGAGCTCCACAGACGCACAGACGCAGAAATGTACACACTCCTTTTAACTGACCAGACTCAGTATGTTCTGCAGCATTGTAACATTGTCCCATTGTTGTTGTTGTTGTTGTTGTTTGTTGTGAGACTTCAGGTGAAGAGGTAGGAAGGCTGGATGTCAGAGGGTGGGACGATACAGAATGTTTCCTGCCTTCAATGCCTTCAATGCCAATGACCTTGTGATATAATGTCAGGCAAACCTCAACGCTCACACGGAGGCACATAGGAGGAAGACGTGTTATATTTCACACCTTATCAGATAGTGATATGGTGAAGTACAGCAATCTGCAGCTACTGCAGAATTGGATGCCAACCTTGGCAGACGCTTATCAGCTGTTTACAATACCAGTAAACATAATCTCTTCTCACTGGTTGCACCTTCATCACCATCATCACCGTCCTCACCACGAGGAATCGGACACCAAAGCTGTAAAGGGCCAGTAGGTCGGAGCTGTGTCCATGAAGGCGTAACGCCCGCTGATTGACAATGCACTTTGTCCATGTGGGGGACTATCTGAACGCTTCCATAAAACGCTTTACCGACTTTTTTCACAGCACAAACCTATGGATATTATATCCATGCCCACCTGTCGTTTTCTCCTCTCAGGGCCAATAACTCTGTGAAACAGGAATGAGGAGCATCTGAAGTGTCTGTGGAGTCATCTTTCCTCTCTAGTCACACTAATCTCACATTCATCTGTCCATCTAACCATTAAAATGACCTAAGCTCAAGCGGTGTTTGTGCTAAGCAAACACACGTCCAATAGTCATAAAATTCCAGTTGTCCAGTGGCACATTCCTTCCAAATGAATATATTATGATATGACTTTTTATGATTTTGTGATTTAAGGTCACGGCACATTTATGAGGCTTTATGAGAGTGAGAACTGCTGAAGCAGCATCAGAGAGCGAGAGAGAAAGTGGGAAAGAACGCTAAAGGAGACGCTAATAAATGAAATGTAGCAACACACTTGCATTTGGAAAGCATGTTTCAGACACTTGCTAGTTAGATGGCACGTTTTTACACTGTGAAAACAGTGTAAAAACACACACACACACACACACACACCGCCTTTCAGCAGTGCTCCCAGTAGTGAGGAGACGCACCAGGCTCCCTGTAAAAATCTTGACATTTTAGAAATTTCATCAAATTCCATCACTGACTGATCAGCACATCAGCGTACACGTCCTGTTCCGTCTCTGTTCCTACTGGAGCGTTGTCATTGGAAAAGCACCATGACCACACCAACACCACTATGTCGTCAAAGCTTCATATCGTTAGATTGAAAAAAAAAAAAAAGTACTAAATACGTGTGGAGTATTATTCCATCCTGTTTTCATCAGGAAACAGAGCAGCTGTCAGGATGCTGGAGCTCCCCAAGGTGCTGATCCTGGTCAGGACCATGAAGACATGTTTCTGACAAATATCATATGTGCTCACAATCACAACCTTTCACATTGAAATCATATTTTTTTATTTGTTGTGTTTGCGTGTGTGTCTGAGCAGCGTGCAGTGCGCCCACCCACAGACACTATCTCTGTCAACAGCCAAACACGACTGCTGACTTTAGACCGACACGCTCAGAGAAGAACAAGTTCATTTACTAGTTTGACGGCGACGTCGCATGGCGTGAAAACGACAACTGCACCTGCATCTAAATAGCCGTGATCCTTGCGTCATGGACTACATGCCATGCACCATATGCTTTAGACCATCTAAACATGGCCCTGATATACAATCTTGTGTTATGTTCGATTCATCTATATCCCAAAATTAAAGGTTTCTTGGGACAGACAGAACACAACAGACCAACACCAGCAGACTAACTTGGCAGGAGTACACGCTGTGTTTCACACAAGAGACATTGTAAACTTGAAGAATGTTCATTGAACTTTGTCACTTCTTCTTCTGTACTTCTTGAATGCACCGGTAATTTCAAAAAAACACATCTTAAAAACAAGTCTGTTGAAGGGCGAGAAAAAAACGGAGTAACAGACAGCGACAGCGGAGTGTTGATTGTGAAGGGGTGCATGTAGTCGCAGTTTAAGTATTCAGTGTCAGGGTTGGGTTAGGTTTCTAACTTCAGCGTTGTCAACACTTTCGCTCCGTCGCCTGGCTTTATGTTGCTCTGCAGCCCGCCGAGCACTGGGCAGGACGGGGGTTTGCCCTCAAAACAGGAGTTGGAGTCGCGCCCCATGCCAAAACCACTCTGAGTTTACAACACATGGAACCTGTGAACATGACACCCGTCCTCGGTGGAAAACAGCATGCAGGACCAATTCTGTCACGCCTGGGCCATCTGAAATGAATGTTCTCGCCCCACATCGCTTGATCTTGTTGATCCATTCCCTCACTCCTGCCAGGTTTGGATTACCCTCCCTGCAAACACATTTTGTCATAGACGATCTCTTTGGATTGAAGCCTAATAAATGTACAATGGTTCACTTTATACTGTGAACATCAAAGACGGACGTGGACAGAACTCGAGACACAACAGTGTGTGTGAGGGGGGGTTAAAAAAAAAAATCTATTTATGAGAGTAACACTGAAGGAGCGACAACATGTGTGCTTGTTTAACACTGATTCGGGAAGTTGACAGGAGGGAAAAGGGTCTGTGGCTACGAGTGTCTCCGTGCTGCAGTGTTTGATGAAAGATGGCTGTTCTTGAATGTGGTTGCAAAGCTGCCGGTGCTGCTGCTTCCACCAGAATATCACCAATGACTCCCGAGATGACTGGGTGGAGGGTTGGTAAAGAGTTGTTTAAACAAATACAACATATACATTTGTAAATGTGAGAGCAAAGCCCTGTTTGTTGGCTAATGTTTGAATAGAAGATTGACTGAAAAAGGTGCTCATAGTTCCTGACCGTCACGTGGGTAATTTCCATTCTTTTCAGGTCACCTCAGTTACCAACAGACCAACAACAGTTATGTCACAAATGTCAAACTAGTGCTTGAAAATCATTTTCTCACATTCCGGAACTCAAAACAGTGATTTTTTTTTTTTGTGAGCGACAGTTTGAAGCTCGCCACTTTAGCTTTCAGTGCTTGATGCCTTTCAGATGAAATCCAGATATTTTATAGTCAAGAGGAATGAATTATATTGGCTAAGAGCTGTCTGTTGTTTTAGGACTCGTGCGGTTACTCGATTAGAGCAGTCATTTTGGTCTACACCTCATTCTGCAGCCCATAAAGGGCGAAACCTCAGAGAATGTGCATGTGTAAGCTCTGCATGGAATAACAGCGACGTGAGAATAGCAACAGGCTGAGGGTACAACGCCGATTGTAAAACAGGAATAGATTCAGCATCAGCGAAGGAAATACAAGACGCTTTTGATTATTCCCATGGTTGAATCCTACGGAACTCCTCTCTCTGTCGGACATTCTTACATGCACATGCGGCCATTAACACGCGCATAAACACACCCACAGGTCGCTGATCATGCTGACCACCCAGCCAGTGCCCCCTGGCCCCCACCTCTCACCTTGCTCAGGGGCGCTGAAGCTGAGAAAAACTACACCATTCACTTCCTTTCCCTCCCTCCCCTGTGCCTTTCCTCCCTCCCCAGTCCCTCCCTCCCTCCCTCTCAGTGCTCCCATTCATGTTGTAACAACTCGTAAAGGAAGGAGACTTTGACACCCCCCTCAACCCCCCCAGTAAAAAGTTCCCAATCTCCTCCGTTCATCTGCTGCGTGTAGGAGGGTTAGGCAAATTCCCACTGACTTCTCTGAAAAGGATGGCTGAGGACCAACTTCCTGTTCAGACTTTCTTTGTAAATGATGCTGCGTGTTTTTTGTTCAATGAAATATTGAGCTCTGTCATTCAAAATGGCTCCATTTGAAGCAAAGGAAACCACGAGACCTGAGGATTTGATGAAAACAATCCCTGAAAGCTGTCTGAAATCAGCATCTCACAACTGTTTCTCATCTCACTGTTTTGTCATAAAAGATGAGCTGAGTGAGTCGTTTCGCGGACAAATCTGGCTGATTATGTGTGTTCTGACACAGATCCATCTGAGATATTGAATCAAGCGCCGTGTGTTAATTCATGGTGTGGTGCACAGATGACATGCGCTCTCATTCTTCAGACCACCGCGGATGAGGTGCCAAACCCAAACTGCCTATCAGCTGCATGTAACATGAGAAGATTTATAGAAGCACATCTGAAGTCGTCTACTAACTCTGTTTTTAAGGCATGTAGGGGCCTCTAGAGGGAGCAGGACAGTATAATCTTAGTGGAGCAGTCATTAAACCAGCAGTAACCGTGGAGAGTAGCCACTGATCCGCTCTCATCTATGTACACCGAATCTACTCTTCATCTGAAACTGTCTATCTTGTTACAAATGACACGCGATCACGAATAAAATGAAGCTTTTCAGTTTTCTTTCAGTCTTCTTTCCCACCTGGTTCAGTAAAATGGGAGTCAAAAAAAGACGCTGTCAGAGCAAGAGACACCGGCATTTATAGTAAAGACGAGAAGATAAACAGAGCAGGGCATGCATGAAGACAAATCATTTAGGAAAAGTGGTCTGAACCACATGTGGGAGCTGTAGCAGTGGAACCCAGAGGTCATAGGTCGGGTGGGATTTGGTTTTCCGGCTTCCAGACCCCAGTGGAAATCAGTCTTCTTTTCTTCATCCTCTGCACATAACACACCTGTGTTTATCTGTTTTGTATTAAAGACAGCCACCTGGAAGAAATTTACAGTTGGGACTGCTGCTACCGAACCCACCAGTCACCAGAACGAGTCGTTCCACGAGTCTGTTTCTACAAACCCCAAATGTCATTCACCACAAACTTGTACAACGTGTATATTCACCTCATTGTGTATTTATGTCCTGGGTTGTGGATTTGGTGGTTTTAGGTGGATATACTTGCTCTAGTTAATAGTTTTAGGGGTTTAATACGTATGACACAGATTCTCTTGCCATGCAAGATACGTTGTTTTTTTTATTGCCAATGTCCAGTGTGACATTATTCACGGCCAAAGACAAATTAACAAAGATAGCGACGTAGTATCCTGGATTGTTCAGTGGATATAAACCATAAAATAAAGCGGGTTCAGTATTTCTATCCACCTGAAATGATTCATACTTAGTCCTTTGAACCGGGGACTGTCACAGGGAAGATGATGTTCATAATTCATTGGATTATTTTGAAGTCTCTGTTGTCTGGAACAGATCAGATCCTGATCAGTGGGATTTGACTGTTCTGGTAAACACTGGATTGGTGATCACTCCAGGAAACGATCCTCTGTTCGAATTTGTCGATGCTGATTCAAACAAGTGTTTATTTTTGCCGGCTCTTCGTGACAGTGTTGTTGCCAGGCGACAGCTGTAAACATGACGGATTTGACAGTGGCATAGAATGTTTCCGTGAAGAAGTAAAAAGTGTTCTGATATGAATTAATGTCACTGGTAATTAGTTAGTTAGTGAGTTATTTTCTCAATTAAAGGTTCTTGTACTTTTCCAGTCCAGTGAAAATAGATAGATGGATAGATAGATAGATAGATAGATAGATAGATAGATAGATAGATAGATAGATAGATAGATAGATAGATAGATCCTGTTGAACAATATACGACGTTTGCAGAAACGGACTTATGGAACGATTCGTTCTGGCGACTGGGTTGAACCACCTGAAGAGGTTTCTATCAATTGGTGCTGTGACGATCATTCAGTCATCCTTGTACTTGCATCACATTTTTTAAATTGACTCACACTGAGGGTCAAAGGTCAGAGGTGCTGTTATTTTTGTTTTTGTCTCGTCCTTATATTATTTTCAAGGTAGAACAGTTACTCATTTTCTTGCTCTCTCCACTGCTGCCTAGTTTGAAAGGTTTAAAAAGAAGGTACATTTTACATGCAAGAATGTTTGTATGGAGCAAATAGTGTCATTTTCTGTGTATGTGTTGGTGTGTGTGTTTGTATGTGTATGTGTGTGTGTGTGTGTGTGTGTGTGTGCAGGCAGCTCCCACCGCTACACTCTTTATAAACACATCAGTTGGGCTGACAGTGCACAGTGGGAGGGAGGGAGAGCCTGGAGACAGCCTGGGACAGAGATCTCATAAAAAATCACTTCTAATTTATTTCCCTCCAAATTGGAAAATGCATGCTCACACCTGACTAAATCATCATGTGTCAACTGGAGACGGCCCCCCACTGCATGCTGACGAAACCCGATCCAAGTTTTGCTCTGCAGACCCAAGCCAGGTCTAGCAGAAAGAATACAGCGTCACGCCACATACACAGTCATTAATGCCTTCTGCAGATGTGCTGTTCTCGATAGCCCCTCTAAAGCTCTATCCCCGCACCCCACCCTCCTTTCCGCAAGCTCGCCCGGGTTCTCCCCAGCCACCAGGGCTTTATCCAATTTTTCAGTTCACCCCATTTTTGCGGTTTCACGTGG
This sequence comes from Aeoliscus strigatus, assembly GCA_901007665.1. Lineage (NCBI taxonomy): Eukaryota > Metazoa > Chordata > Actinopteri > Syngnathiformes > Centriscidae > Aeoliscus > Aeoliscus strigatus. Next base: position 15,095 of record CAAKHB010001850.1, on the reverse strand, counting down.
CCCTCACATGCCCTTTGCTTCTTCCGACCACCTCAACCTTCCCTTTCCGGCAATTGCTCCCATTTCGGATTCATTTCCCTATTTATTTCCACCCCGCTCTTTGAACTGTGCCTCTCTGTCTTGTCTCATTTGTCACACCACTACGAGGCCTGGACTCAACATATTTTCGGAAAATATACTTTTCTCTTTGGCAGTCATAAACCTGAAAACACTAAACCAACAGTGAAGGTGGTCAGTTAAGTTGGAGTGGTGTGAGGCCAACAATAGTCCAGTGTGTTTGTGGGGTGGGGGGGGCAACCATCCATGTTGGTGTCCGTGAGCAAGACATGTCATCAGGGTGTTAATGTGTTAGCAATTCAACTGGCAGCATCGGCAAAAAAAACATTACAAAATAGACGAGTTTGTTCCTTTTCCAGCAACACCCTGCAACTGTTAACCTTAAAACCTAAAAAACGTTTCAAAATCAATGGTGGGAATGTTGGTAGGTTCATTCCCACTATGTGGTCTGGATGCTTGTTCTTGTACTGTATTGTAATTTGTGCGTGTGCCACAGGCAGTGGCCTGGATCCAACAGACAACCCAAACCCAGATCGTTCCCGAAGGCTAACTATGTTTATTGGGCCTAAACCACTTTAAATGGTTCTAGAAGGCACTGACACAATATGTTCACACTCACGTATTCATGACTGACATCTATAACAGAGATGGAGAGAGTCACTGATTTGAATCCGTGGTTCAATATTCATCGGATACAGCTGCTGGGGAACTGACCAACGTATCGATTTTAACGCGTCTTCATCGGTAAAAACTCATGGTTACCTCTGGTATTACATAGTTTATCTTCTCTGAACCCGTGTTTTCAAGGCGCCTTGAATGTACCGTCACCATGGAGGCATGGGACAGTTAGTAAACAGCAAAAAAACAGAAAGAGAGCAGGTGAAGAGGAGATCCTCAGAACCTACGACACAAAAGACGGTTTAAAACTTCCCACTGCAAAGTAGGTGGTTCTTTGCCACACTGTTAAAATCCTTTAACTCACATCTACCCATTGATGAACCTGTATACCAGGGAGCAGCACGACAAACAAGACAACGTCCATGGTAAAGGATGTAAGGAGTAAACCCCATATTTCACCACAAACACTGTTCATGATGCAGATTCCATAAGAAAGTCTGTTTGGAATTTTTCTCCCATGAAATGTGCAGTAGTGATATTGCAATATAGTAATAGTAGTATATAGTGTATATTTAGCAGTGATATTACAAACACAAGCACCTCTTAGATAACATCTTATGCACCAGCCTCCTATTCTTAGTGCTTGTGGCAGCGAGGCAAAGGTTACATACCCTCGTTTTAAGAATAAGGCAATTAATACAAGCAGGAATGAGCGTATAAATATCACGTATTGACGTTATTGATGCTGAGTTAATAGTAGAGACCATCAATTGCAATTTACATGTTTTGTCAAAAAAAATTCATCCAAGCACTTGAAAATATAGCTACAGCTTTTCAGACAGATAAACAGACATGGGAAAGTACACATAACGTATCATGCTAACATCTCCTCCGCAGCGGCTGACTCAGTGTCTTAAACAACTGCCCAGTCAGTCATGCGTGTAGATTCCAAACAATGAAGTGACCTTAACCTTTCCATCACAAATACTGTTCCCCTCCATTATCTAATGAAGACGGCAGGGGAGGAGTTACAAACCAAACAACAACAAACTCCAGCATGCCATGGATAAACAAAACATTTCAGGGAGAGAACCTGAGCAGGTCAGATCACCAGACCGTCTCCAGCGTGTAGACATGTACATTCTGTCACGTCCCGACCAGAACTGAACCCCTGTAGCGAATAACGCCTGGGACAGGAATGGGCTTTTGGCACGCTGCAGTTTATTGACGAAAAGAAAACAAGTGAGGAAATGAATGATGTACCAGGAGAAAAATAAAGGCTGGAGGGGGAGTGTCTGAGGTGGTGTTGTGAGGTGTTGAGCCAGCAAGGTGTGGATGCGTGTTGAGCAGGAGCGAGTCAGAGACAGGTGCATGTTCAATGGTGCAGCTAAGGGAATGAGGCCGGGCTTGGGAGTGGAGGCGCCTGGAGAGGACAGCGGGAAGCCGGGAGCGTGGTGGGGGTCAGAGGCCGTGGAAGGCGCGCTGGGAGTTGCTCCTTAAAAGGGGAAAAAACACAAAAGTAGCCAGAAGAAAATGTTCCGCAGATGGAGGAGGCAGCAAACCCAACGTAAATACGCAGGAGAAGTTATACACAATGGCAAGAAGTTATCTCGGAGTTAACTCATCGGAAAAATTACCACACGGGAATAACGTCAAAACGCAGACTGAAGCTCCCAGCATCCTCATATAGACTCCCCAGGTAACTGGCCACAGGTGTGCTGAGTTGATGAGAAGGGGTTGACTGCCCACACCTGTGGCCGTGCTCCAGAGAGTGACTTTCTGGGTGCGTGTCCCACAACACATTCACCAGTTCATATGAGGGTGATATGGATCAGTGATTTGTCCCACCGCTCATACACCAACATCAACAAATCATCTGAGAACAGCAACTCAGATAAGTTCTAAAAGCAATGAAAGGACAAGTAAACAGCCTAGAAGCTGAGGTTAATTGGTCACTGTAAATCACCCATAGATGTGAACGGTTGCCTGTCCTTCAGCTGGTGACGGACTTACTGAGGGCCACTGTGTGGGTTTTATTGCAGGTAGGCGACATGGTGGTCAGATGTTGAGGTCACATGGAAACAGTTTGCAAATTTACGAAAGGGCCCAGGGGTGCAGGAGCAGAGAGCAACGAGGGGCCGAGGGGACTTTTGTTTTTATAATGTGTAGGTCCATCATTCAATTAGTCTCCCTACTTTGTCCCAGGGTTTTTGACTTCATTTTAAAACTATAATAAAACTTGAAATTGTGAACATTTTGGATTTTGATATATTTACTATTAGATGTGATAAAAAGAACTGGGAGTAATTGGGCTTTAATCCATGAGTGCACGGCAACTACATGAAAGATACTTCAGCTAATATTTGCACTTCCTTGAATGTCACCATCAAGCCAGTGCTGCACGCACAGCTACATGCACCCCCAAGACCAGTCCTTTGTATCACCAAGCATTACATATGGTAAATATAAGTAAATATTCACAATCCTGGTTCTATAAGACACGTTCTGCAGAAAACATATGACACTTAGATGTCATATCTTAACTATGTAGACGTTTGCATTTCATTTCATCAGACACCTATTTATAGTTTGTATTTTCATCTGATGAACACCTGCTGTTACAATTCTCACCCACTAGGGGAGACGTCACAATGTCAGTGGATCACAGTACTATATTTTATCTTAAAAGTAGCACTAAGTAGCAATATTGTTATACACCTGAAGTTCAAATGACCACAACAAAACAAAGTGCAAACAATAAAAACGAAAGCAAACAATAATATAAAGTGCAAACAAGAAAACAAAGTGTAAACAACAGCAAACAGTAAAAACGATTAAAAATGGAAGTCCTCACTTAAACCGGAAAGGGATTGTTTAGCAACTTGCGAGCAGTGCGGTTACGTTGCGAGGAATTCCAGGCCCCGATATTTAGATGAACTAATGTGGAAATATCCTCCGCTCTGGTGCTGTTTTTTCATAGAAAGTAACCGTAGAATGACCAAAGCACATACAATCATAGCAGAACTTCACTGATCAACAGCTTTCACATTTCAAACATGAACTGAAGCCTTCTGATCAAAAAATGTTCAGTGCCATTTCGGGGACACTGACGAGTGACACCTTACCACCAATATCAAAGTGGCCATTGTCTGTGTCTAAGTGTCTTTTAGTTACTAAAGCCCAACTAGTTCCTTCAGTGTAAAGTGCAGTTCTGTGGCAGACTCCCAGCTGTAATCCACTGGATGGAGATATTCTTCAGTGGGTGGATCACTGCACCATACAACTGTCTGCCTTGACTCTGGAAATGCATTCACCTCCCCATCTTCAACAGCAAGTTGACAACAGTCTGTTGAACCATACCTGCATAATGACAAAATTAATTGATTAAACAAGAGACAGGAAATGTGCATTAGATGCATTTTTGTTCAAAAAAAAAAAAAAAAGTCTATTTACACAAGTTACCCTTGAGACAAGATATCATTTGGAATCCCCCCAGGACATGATGTAAATCTGGAGGCTCGAATACTTTGACTGTTTCAGAGGTCAGTACAGTCCTGCAGCTCTGTCTGCAGAACATTACTGAAGCAGAATGTCAAATCAGGCACTAGTGTTCATGGCTGCCATTAACGTCTCCAAAGAGACCCATCCAAAACTAGATGAAATACAAGGAAGAATCATAATAAATATTAATATGCTCAAGTAATGTAAACTGGTACTTCAGATAACTGCTGTTGCCAATATTGATTAAAGGAGAATTTACTTCCTGTTGAATGATGGAAAGGCTTTTTTGAGGCTGGTCCAATCAGGGACAAGCCTCAGAAAACGAGTTTGTCCAATCAGCGATGAGTCGTGGACAATCCCTTTTCGCATTAAGCGAGGACTTCTGTGTATAATCGTTTTTATTGTTTACTCTCCTTGTTTGCGTTTTGTTTTGTTTTGTTGCGGTGCACTTCAGGTAGGTAAGATCTAAAAAAACTGTACACTTAAACACATCATAGCTCTACACACCAAAACCCGGTAAATGTACATCAGTGATGTGTTGTGGGGAGGAGACTCATATCGACCGTGGACTCCTGGATCTGATGGTGACAACAGTAATAAAAACATCCTTTAACTGCCACTCGAGACAACAGAATGCACTCTTGCACAGCAAATATCACATAGAGAAACGTGTCACAATAAAGGGCGTAAATAGCAAAATAAAATGGAATGAATAAAAATTCCTTGTGGCTACACTCAGGGTCCTGTTAGTTTGCTCCATTCAACTCCACTGGAGTTGAATGGAGCCATTGTTAATGCTAACATCATTAACAGCTGTGATGATGATGACAAAGCAATAATCCTGCTGTCCTACACAGTTTGCAAAATAAATTAGGGTCTACGTGTGACAGAAGCCATAAGCTATACTCCAAATGGATCCGTTGGAAAGGACTCAACACACTGTAGTTGATGTTCCAAGCCTTAAGGTGCTTGAAATTAACCAAACACGGAAAAGAAGAGAAACTTGCATGCTAAGATAGACAACAGAAGAAGAAACGGAAAACAACAAGATGAATTGTTTTTTGCTCAGCGTAGTAGCAGAGGAGCACATTTTCCATCACAATCTTAAATAGGTTCAGGGGGAAGAAGTCGAGGGCTAGGTTGAGGGTGGGGGCGATGACAACACGAACGAGGCACAAAATATGGAGATTGTCTGTCCGGACGAGAAGGTAAGGGTAGTACCTACCATTTTTTTATCACCCTGAGACTATTGTTAATAATATTAGTAATAATGGTGTTTTTGTATAACTTGTACTTCTCAGTAGTCATATAGACATGAGTTGTGACCAAGCAACCTGTGGGCCACTGCCCCTTCCTGTTTGCTCACAGGACTCGGCGAAGGGAGGTGAAGCCCTGAACTCTGTTACATAACAACAGAGGAAGCCATCCATCAGTGTAGTGAAGTAGGATGGCACTCAACTTTGTCCCTTTTATTTTCCTCTGAGAGAGCTGCAGCTTCCAGCGAGCCAGAGTGACAGCACCACGACCCTGAAGTGTTTGTGTAAACCCAAATCAGTATGAGAGGGGTGGTAACAAGTGTGTGTGTGTGTGTGTGTGTGTGTGAGTGTGACAAATGATCAGCCAAACTCAAACAACAAGCAAGCTTCCCATCTGTCCACACAAACAAACTAACAAACAAACAAGCAAAGGTGACAGACAAACAGTCCGTCGAGCGGAGTGACAGGTGAGATTCAAGATGATCAATCACAGTGACAACGGACGACATCAGCGCCGGCCACGTCGGGATCAACAGCTCAGGGTGCGAACGTTTGTGCTGCTTCATCACTAGCATGCATGTACATCTGTGATCATGGAGCACATGTATTTTTGGGTGTGATTTTTTTTTCTTTTTTTTTTTTTTTACTCTCTCTGTGTGTGTGGTTGCTAGTGTGAGAGCAAGTGTGTGTGTGGGATGTAACCCAAGCTGCAGCGGCACAACACAGCAGCCTGTTCAAAGGCCTGTTTGTATTATTACAGCTTGTCCAGCTGCTCGGGACAGACAAACAGGACTTAGTGCCCTGAGCTGCAAAACATAGACCTCCCACCCCATCACTGAAACCCTGTGGTCCAGCCCGGCCTTGATTCTGAAACGGACAAACTTCCAGGTATGAGCACGTGACAAATTTGCCAAATATGTTCAGCTAAAATTTCACTATCAGCCTCTTCTGCTCGTACTTCTTTGAGATAAATGATGGAGAACGGATTCCTAGTTTCCAGTCGATCATGTGCATTTATTTCAATGGCTACATGATAACTGTGTCAACGTTTGCCCTGTTCTGTCCACTTAAACAGTATGAAAAGTGTCTAAATACATTTCTACACCACAAACTCATGAGTAATGTCACTTCCCTGTCAAAATCCAGAGCCTCTATCCCACATTTGCCTTTGCCATACTGCATTGCGCGATGATACCGAAAAACAAACTATTGGCGTATGTACACAGGGAGCTGCTTAGAAAGTGGATGGAAATCAATGCGTGTATTTTTAGTGCCGAGGTTTTGTCAGCAGTATTTTTTTTCTGTCTGAGCTGAGCGTCTCTCTCCTCTGGAAATCTCCCAAATGCATCTTGAGCTCGGTGATTAAGATCAGAGTAAGGCAACACTCTAGCTCCCTCGCACCTTCTCCACTCCCCCCACTCTCGCCTCAATTTATGCCACTCATTCTCGCTTCCATCCTCAAATCACGCGTCCTCCTCGCTCCTCCTCCCCTCTCCCCTCTTCCCTCGCTCCTTCTCCTTCTGTGACTCAGGGTCCCTGTGTGCCTGTATGTAACATCAGTAAAGCTGTCAGGCAACCAGGCCAAGGTAAACAGCCCAGTGCTGGGTTCAGGGGTGATGGGGGCCAAGATGTTTTTCCTCGGGAACCCAGGCACCCCTTGGAGGCTTCTGGCTGGGGCCAAGGAGAGGCTGAGGGGGGAAGATGATCCCCTCAACTGCCCCCCACATGGACACACACCAGCTTTTGTCTCTGTCCTCCTCATCACTCTCACTGTGTGTGTCTTTATTCTTTTTGTTTCTGACATCTGTGTATACAAAGCTGTTCAACAGCAGCTCCCTCACACAAATTCATCAGCACACACACACACACACATCTCACTTCAATTATTTCTGCACTGGCACAAAAGAGACATTCAGGTGTATCAGGTTCTGTGTGCTCACAGAGAGCATGTGAAGGAATGTGGATACATATCCTGGTCTGCTCATACTGTCGTGACATTTGAAGGTCTGATTTTAAATTTGGGCTCGGTTCGATATGTGATGTCAGGTGTGGACAAAAGTTTGTGTGTGTGTGTGTGTGTGTGTGTGTGTGTGTGAGAGAGAGAGAGAGAGAAAGAGAGATTGGGGTGGGGGGTGAAAAGAGGAAAGGGACAGGGACAGAGGTGAAATATCCAGAGACAAGAGCCCAGACGGACAAAGGATAGATGTAAGTGGGGAAGCGATATCCCTAACCCAGGCGTGACCCTTCCAAGCCCCCACGAGCTGCCTTGGAGAGAGGCAGATGGATTGGAGGGAGAGGAGCACGATGCAGAACGTCCAGAGGTCGCAAATCAGAACACCACAACTGGGAGCCACACGACACAGTGAGGGGGGGAGAAACCGACAGAGAATGCTCGGAATAAACACATTATTTAAAGGGGGTGACGAAGGATTTAATGGGGGAAGCAAGAATGTAAGAGCAGAGAAGGAGAGAGGAAATGCTGGATGTATTCACGAGCTGGTGACGCCAAGGAACGCACGTGGAATTGAATTAGAGCCACTAAGCAACTAAAGGGAGAGGACAGCAGGGGTGGAAGGAGGAAGGGGAGGGCCGTTCCCTTCCCTCCATCAGCCGGTACATCCCTTGGCTACTTCTGAGTGGAAAGAAACCGGAAACACACCTCCAAGAGCATGGAAGTATTATATCTGAGAACCATAAAAAGAGATGTGGCTTCAACGGAAAGAGAGAGAGAGAGAGAGAGAGAGAGAGAGCAAACTAAGTGTGTTTTAAACTTACTGAGACGCAGGTGATGACAGTTCAACTCTGTCGACGATGGCTTATAATCAATGTCCACTCCCTCAGCTAATTCACATGACATCACTAAAGTTGTTACTTATTATAACGTTCCACTATGATTTGGGAGAGGAAGGAGCCAAAGACTAATTATAAGTCAGCCTGGTATTTTTAGTTTGATTTTCTACTGGGGCCAGGAAGCAACAGCTTCTCTTCCATGCATGTTAAATGGGACACAGGCAGACAATTTGTCTGGAGCCTTCTGAGAACACGTTAAGACAAAGAGAAAAGTCATGTGAGTTTAAAAGGGGCAGTGATTATATCTATGTGTCATTCAGCTACATTATTTTCAGGGACTTGACACAGCTCCCAACTCTCAACTCGCTCTGTGTGTGGTTCAAATTGTTGACCGTCTAGACAGGCCGTGATGCCACACAGACACAGAAAGCTGATGGACATGTCAGTGTAAGATGATGAGCTGGGTTATCGCATCACAACACAAAGTCTTAGATGTTGTTTTGCCTGCACCACCACATTTGACTGACCTTCTGCCCCCTTTTTCCTGTTCCTGTTTCCCAGCAGCACTCAATCTTCCTGTCACTGTTCCCCATCATGTGGAAGCTGCCACAATGGTGTGTGACAGCGCTCTGACAGGCCTGTGACAGACCTGCCTCCCGCTGAGCCTGTCCCAGCCAGGCATCCGACAACATGGGAGAAGACAAACAGACACACACAAGCCTTGGCGGCGCCCTGCGGTTCTCCCCATACAGACTCTGTCTCTGTCGTTCCATTCTTACCTGCCTCCAGGTCCCGGAACACACCGGCCCTGTTTCACCGTACAAACACAGCAGCATTTATGGCTCAAAGGATGAATGACGTGCATGTACCTGGACAACCACTGGGTGAAAGTCCCTTGACGGGGTTACACACACTAACATGACATGGGAAGTATTTTAATCACCTCAAACTGTTAATTAATTCAACAACTGCAACAACGACGAGCATGATTACATGTTTTCATTGCATTATGTGCCGTTTGCATTCGCGTGGTGATTAATGCAGGATAACATGTCACATAAGAAGACGTACAGCACAAATGCAAATGTCCGTTGGAGGTTTCATTCATTTCCTCATACAAAACCTTAAACTGGCCGTAAAGTCGACGTCGCTGTGATCTTTCATCGGAATTCATGGTTTCTTACACATCTCAGTGAAAAATGTCTGTACCTTTGTAGATCCACTGTAAGTTGGAACGGGCACATGACAAATGGAGGTGTATTTGTATTCGGTTGCTGATACTGTAAAAAGATAAATCCTTACTTGTGAACATTTTCATAATGGACTTCACCACTCAAACTGGGCTGGATGTGACTCCTGAACTCAAATGAGTCGGGTACTTTAACGCAACAAAATAATACAGTTGATGGTGATTAAAAAACAGACGTTTCTCACTCAACTCAACGTGTGTTTTAAAAAGCTGCTGTGTGTTGTGAAGCAAAGATGTCGGTTTGCTGCTTATTTATTTTTTAGAATTTGACATCCAGTGCAGGACTCTCCTGACATAGCAACACAATTACTTCTACTTGTGCCAGGATAGGTCTCTTATTTGCTGCTAAACAAGTCTTCATCTCCCTGCTTTAATCTGCATTTCATTACTGGACTCTTCTCGGAGGCTTTGTTCACTGAAAACACACCACCCGAGCGAGAAACGAAGAGAACTATCATCAAACTCGTCCTTACATGTCTGTCCACTAGCTCTCTCTCTCTCTCTCTCTCCGACTCTTCATGTACTTAGATCTGCCACATCTAACTGCCACTTAACCTCACTTTTTCTACTTACCCGTCGGCTCTCCCCTCAGCTTCCAATCCATCATCCAGCCGCGCGTCTCCCTCTGTGAAATGACTCGTAGTGATGAACATTAGCACACACACACACACACACACGATCAGATGCCCCCATAATCATCCCGACATCAGCCCCTCACCAGGAAACGGTTGTTTCTCTGCTGTGCGGTCCTTTCCTTCCGTGTGACATTGCTCCTCTGAGGAGTGTCAGAGTGGCCTTATCGTCTGAGGCCTTTCATTCACCTCAGCTTTGAATCTGGGTCCTTGTGCACCGGCACACAAACACTCCGGTACACATCCGTCTGTTACTCACAGACGTGAACGTGCACTCAGTTTATAAAACATCGGTAATAATTTGACAGACTTTGAACGGCACACAATGGTGACGCTGTCTTATAGAAGCGAGTTGTAAAAGGTGTGAACATAAAACATGTACAGAACCTCTGCTCTTCACTTTTGTGGCTGATAAATAGACTTGCCTTGAGAGCAAAAATCTTCAACTGCACCAGCTAAAAAATAGATAATAATGGTACACGGTGTTCTTGTTTTGATTCATTCTCGATCTCTCGGGTTTTACCATCTGTCCCTTGACTCTCCTCGTGCAGTCGTCCTCTCCAGTGAAGTGGCTGCTTGCAGGCTGCCGACTCTATAACTGCTGTTGTGGATCCTCAGGGCTCTTGTGTGCTGAAGAATCATATAAATCTATATTGTGTGCAATCGCAAAGGCGCTTTTGTTCGATAACCTACATAGAAGGGTGTCCGTCTGTGGAGGGTAGAGATCTTCTTCTACGACATTAACCACCTACGAGTGAGGAAAAACCATCATCATGCAATATGCAAGCTAACCGAGCTGTTTTTGGACTGAAATGTATGGTGACCAGAAACATAAATAGTTGACCACCACCTGAATGGAGGGTTTTAAGGACGGAGGGTGTTGTACTAATTTTTTAAAGCTGCACCTGAATGAAAACAGTTTGATTTGATTTGATTTAATAATAATAATTTGCTACAGTTCATGACGTGATAAGCAGTGTCACCTTTCCTCCACGCTTTCCTCAGCATGTAACAGCCTCAGATCATCGTAGGTGGCGGTGGAGGAAAGGAGAAAGTGAGGTGTTGAGGGACCCTGGTGCGGAGAGTGAGGGAGGGTGTGTGTGTGTGTGTGCTGGGAGGGGGGGGGGGTGGTGGGAGGGGGGGGGGGGGG
>CAAKHB010001848.1:49289-88519 GCA_901007665.1 Aeoliscus strigatus | reverse complement strand
ATATATTCTGCAATAAAATAGCATGAAGCAATTTTGACTGTGTAAAAGATAAAACCAACAATTTACCTTCCAGAGAAACACCCCAGCAGCCGCTCTGCTGTGCACATGAACCCTTCAGGAGGCGTGAGACGGAGATCCCGTCTGCTGCGACGCACCACTGTTCTCCAGACACACCCCTCTTTCTTTTTGCCCGGGAAAACGCTCCGTCCACTGAGCCGAGGCCCAATGTGAGGGGCCATGCTGCTGGATGAGGCGATGGGAGACGACCAATAGGGAAGCCTCTGGTGTGGGGCCCACGGGCCTCCAAAGAGAGGCAGTGGTGTGTGTGTGTGTGTGTGTGTGGGGGGGTGAATGGCGAGGGTTTACTACAGGGCAGCGCAGCTTCTGTCATCTGAGGAGGACTCGCGGCACAGGATGGAAGCCGGGGCTGGCTGTTTAAAAGAGTTTTAACAAGAAAACACACACACACACACACGGAGGTTCACACACTGCTAACGCTTTATTAGAATACATGCAGAAGTCAAACAACACAAAGAGAAATGAGACACAAAGAGAAAGTAGCAGTCGCACAGCACGGCCTCCCTTTTATCACAAGTCTCTTTTCTTCCTGTCCAGTGACACACAGAGAACGGGATTGTTCCTCTGTAGACGGCGACATCGTCTGCGTGCTGGGATTCAGTGACAAAGAGCTCAGGACTGAACCGGACGGAACGGAACAACAATGAAATGTTTAAACCAACATTTGGGTTTTCTATCAAATCACACTGAGTGTGACAGAACGGCTGGTGTGCGCGCACGCGCACGCGCACACACAGGAGGAAGAAGAAAGAACCTGCACATGCGCGTTGTCGATGCTTCGGTAGTTTGTTTGTTGCCTCCATCATCAACGGACCTGCTGTGGTTCTCCGACAGCTACAAACCAGTGTTGTAGCTCCACAATCCGCCTCCGCACTTTGACCAGACGGTCGACACGTTTGACACCCGCAGAGCCGACGAACGTCAGCCAGCAGCAACGGACAAAAGCATCAATCGAACAAAAAAAATCATCCCGTCCCTTTTAAGTTCATTTTTTGTACAATAAAATGATTTGAAATACGGAACCAAAGGAAATAAAACAGCACTAAATAAATTAACTTCTGCTCAAATATTCCCAAACATTTCTCAATCGTTCCGTCTGCTGAAGTCTGCTGTTAAAGTGCGCACGTTTTAGTTTAAACTCATAGCGATGTTTGCAACATGCCGCATGTGTTCATGAAAAAGCCTCGTTTGTAGCACACCGTGTCTGCAACGAGCTCATTTATGAAAACAAATGTCATGTTGAAAGGTCAGACCTTTAACAACGTCAGCGTAAGGACATTTTTAAAAAAAAAAAGAGAGAGAGCTGCACAAACATAATGTGCAAACAGCGTTTGTGGTGTGATGCTCCATTACAGAAGCAGACTGCACATGAACTATTCAATTATCCAGCCTGTTCACGCCGCCACCTTGGCTCCCCACGCACCACAACTCGTTTGGTCCTTTAACGTCTGAACTGAAAACATGCAGCAAACCTACATTCACTCTCTGACAACAGCAAAAAAATAAAAACGACAGCTTCTTGTGAAGATCATCTCTGCGTCCATGGTCGCCATCACAGCACTTCTGCAAACCTGAACAGCAGGAATTTAGCAGCCGGCGTCCAATAAAATGTGATAAACATGTCCGACAAACCAAAAAAAAAAACTAGAGAAAAGGCTGAACAAACATTTGTTACCACATTTACATCGATGACAACTAAAGTCCCTTTGTAATCTTTTTTTTTTTAAATAAATGGTCAGATGTGTACGATTCCCTGTCCTGGGTACAAAACAGACGGAGATTAGGTGCATCCCTCTTGATAAAGCAGCCGGGAACATGAGCCCGCTCTAAAAACACTTTTCAAAAAATCTACATTAAATCTCTTTCATAGATTCATCGCTTAAATATACACACAACGCAACATTTGTCATTTACACATTTACAATTAGACTGGCTAGCAAAGAGACGGAAAACAAGATTCTACTAGCATCAAACGTAGTGTTACTCGGTCTGGAATCATGAAAGAAATCAGGTCAGGTGGAGGCAATGCATGCTGGGAAAAAAAAAAACAGGGGGTCGTCCCTTTTAGAAAAGTCTACGCAACGAGAATTAGCTGCAACATGATTCTGTTTAGTCCAGAAGAAGCTGGAAGAGACTGTTCACTTGGAGGAAGGAGGAGGTGCTCATCGCCCTCGTCAGGCAGCGTATGAAAATAGACCATGATGTAGAAATCTTTACGTGTGTAGGCTGGGGGCTGGGGGGTGGGGGTCTACATGGCGAACAAAGTGTCCTCTGGTCTCTCTGGCTTCTTGCGGCTGGGGGTTCCCTGGGCTGCACCTGGGTCACCACTAGGGGGAGACGGAAGGCTGGGTGCCATTTCTGCAGCTTTGGCTCGCTCCTCCAGGAACTTGTCGAACTCTGTGAACGGACACGATGGAGGGATGAGCTGATCGCTTCAGCCATCATGAGTCTAAACTGAACAGCTCCAAGTACAGAGACACTTGAGATGGAAAGTAAAGCTGCCGTCTGTTCTCTGGGTTTACGCAGGCCTAGAGTTTTGCAGTCGAGGGTTAATTCATCTGAGAAGACACTCGAAGGCCGCAGGGTGAAAAAAAAAAGTAAAATAAACATAAAAATGAATGAAATGAAAATAAAAATAAGTGTTAATCTGTTGTAAGTACCAAATTCACTGACTTTGAGCAGAGGGTACGTACTAACGTGTACGACCCGGTTTCCTCCAGCTGACAGATGTTGGAGGATTCTCACTGAACCGGGGTGCTATCAAATCACAGCTGGTCACTTGAGGCGCTGGTGTGGACTCACGTACTCAGAGAGAAGGTCCTTAACTTACCTTCACTGGTGACGCCTTCCTCGCCTTCATCTCCCTTCTGTTGAACAACAGAAATCAAGTTTCACCCACAGCGATTCATTGTGAAGAGTGAAAGCAAACAAACAAATACTGCACCCACACAGGAACCTCCAGCAGCAGCAGCCTGTTCACTCACCTGTCGGCCACTGCAAGCCACTAAACCCAAACTGTGTCAATCACGATAGGAATGGAATTATATTCTTCACCACTGTTACTGAATTAAACTCCCAGAAATCCACCACTTATTACCGGACCGAATCGTTCACCACAGCAACACAGCCTGTGTGAAATGAGCATGAGCTGTTGTGATGCTTTGGGGCTTGATATAGTGGGTCACGATGATAGTGGGTCTATAATTTGTGTGCGGCGGAGGATCTGCTTCCACAACATCATGCTCATTTTCAAAGGAAGGTCAGTTACATCCCACGACAAACGGTTAGTAAGTGAAAAATAAACGTAAATGTGTGATTGGGCAAAAGGAAGGAGAAAGAAAGAAACGGAAGAGAGGTGTTACTCTCGGGCTTCAAATGACAAAGGACAGATGGAGTGTGAACAAGGAAGGAGGAAAAATAAAAATCATGAGGGGCTCACCACATCAGTACAAAGCCACTCCTCTATGTCATCCATGACAGAGGCCTGGCCTCCGGCACCCTAGGGGGCAACATCGAGACCGCCACAGGTGGCCAGGTGCAGCAAGGCCACAAAAGAAAAAACAAGATCCAGCCCCGAACACAAGAACAGTGAATATGACTTCAGAACGTCAGTGTCAACTCAAATCAAACTCAAGAGAGCATTCTTAATGAGGGACAAAGTCAAGTGAAGGTTCTCGGCCATCCAGGTCGTGGTGTCTTGTTGGGTTCATTTGGAGGCAACTGGACTGGTAGTTTGCTTGAACGACACCTCCAGCTGCCAACGAATTAACCCAACAAGAAACAATAATACTGGTGACAGTGGCGTGGCCGAGTCACCTGAACACAAACCAAACTTAGCACATGCTGATGGGAATGTTGTGTAATGGCACGAGGCACATGTCCAACACATCATACACGTTTGTTCTGTCTCTACACTGAGTCACACGCTGCGATGATGTCTACTGTGGTGAAATGTAGGAGCTGCGTTTGGGGAAGTGTTTTCTATTCCTGCTTTGTGTGCTGGAGCCAGACCGGGACGAAATGCTGGAGAAGACGCACAGCCTCATGTCTCACAGCAAAAAGCAGGAAATAACTTTGTCCAATGACAACAAGCAAAATGTTAAGAATTTTAAGCAGTTGGCTCATATTCATCATCACGTTAAATTGAACCGGGAGAATGAGGTACTGTAGCAACAAGGCCTCAGTCATCACTGCTGACAGGACAAACACAGGAGCCTGAAGCAAAAGCTGCAAATATTCAAACTGCACACTGACAGATAAAATTAGCTCAACTGAAAATCAGTAGTATATGTCAGCTCAGGGACATGTGAGGAAACATCAGCTTTAGCTGCTGCACATACAAACACACACGCTCTGAGACGTTTTAGCAACACGCTGACGCTCACCGCGGCTGCAGTTGGCTGTGGGACATCCAGAGTGGGAGGGACACCACCAGTCTGCTGGTTGTCTCCAGCTGCTGAACTGTGACAGGAAGTGGACGCAGTGATTGGAAACAAGGATGATGGTGGCGACAGTGAGGGGGGACAAGAGGGCCGCAGTCTTACGTCTTGTTTGGTTCAGGCAGAGCTCCAGTCCGGGTTTGAGCAAACACATCAAAATCATCCTGGGTGGGGGGAGGTTTACAGCTTGACAGAGAGCTCAGAGTGCTGCTCACGCTGCCTGCGCCCACGTCTGGGGGAGAAAAAAAAAAACACACACACACAAAGTTGTCCCACAGCTTATCAAACAAAGCTGAGTTAAAATTTTGTAATAGCCATCCACGACACAACCTGTTTCCGTGGCAACATTAAACAGTGCATGATGCATCTGTCAGCGGTAACGACTGGACATTTGACGAGAAAAACAAGCAAAATGGATAATTTGGACATTTTTTACACTTGTCTGGAGAGGACAAGAATATTGACGAGTGGGATGCTGAAGAACAAGTTTCTCTGACCACAGAATAAGTGGGTTAATCAATGCGTGGGTGAGTTAAGTGGTTTAATCCGGTTAACACGGTTTACTAATTCTCTAATCTTTTCATCCTTCTTTTGTTTCTACGACAATTTAGATCCAAGACGGAGCAATTATAAATCGATTCATAACGTACACATAAATGAAACTGCATCTCTCTGAATTAAGAGACCGGTCAACATGGATTCAGGTTTGAGGAGCTCACCTAAACCAGCTAGCCGGGAGGCCAACGTAGCCGGGGAGGACGGCCTTCCTGTGGGGGCTGTGACCGATGGGGGCAGGCCGGTCGGGGCCGCGTTGGGCATGTTGCTGACAACTGCTGGGGAGGCCGGGCCGAGGTCTATGAGGTTGTCCTCTGTGGCCTCGCTCAGGACCTGCAGAGGGAGGAGGGGTGAGACGGACTGCAGAGTATGCTGACATGACACAAGGCGGGTGGTCCAAATCAAAGATAAAGACATGATGCACGTATGAGTGAGCACACCTCCAAAAACCCTGTTCAGCTTCAGGAGAGCATGAAAATGTCTGTGACTGACAATAACACATAACGCAAATTCAAAAAGAAATGTTTCTTAAGGGGCGTCAAAAGCGTTGAAAATTAATCACAATTATATCTATCACCTAATCTGCCAATTTAACACTTATTTAGAAAGAACACCATTTGATTCCCCTTAAGAAAGAATTAAAAAGGGGAGGTCAGGTTGAATTAAAAGGTCTGGGGGAGTCACTTTATCTAGATTATTCATCATAATTTGTAATAGCAATGGCATTTTGTTTTCACTGTCAGTTGAGCTCCATGTCCATTTTCTAAATTCAGGAAGCGGGTGGGTGGGTGGGTGGGGGGGCTACATGGTCAAAACATGCCGTATGGGGTGAAAGATACTGGAGGGGGCACCACCCATATCCCCAAGCCATGTTTCAACAGTCGCTGACTGGGACTAGAACACGTCACCAGGTGATGCTGGCCGTTTAGAGGTGGACAATGTTCTCATACTTGCCTGTCTCAGCTAGCCACAGAAACAGAGGAACAGACAAGAACAGAAGAGACAGTGAATACCGCTGACATGCCCCTGCTCGGACACAAGGTCATGACATGGCAGCTATGACGACAGAACATGTCCAATTAAGATGAAACCCAACAAGCAAATATCCTCCTCCTCCCATAAACATACTGATTTGACATAAATCGGACAAATCTACAATTCCGTGGCAAATGTGACGCAATATAAACTGGTGTGCTGCTGATATTTGAGTACACAGAGCTCAGCTCTGGTCCTTCCCAATGAGGAACACTGTGTCAGTCATTGAAACACTGACTTGTCAGTCAATGTTTCCCTCTGCTGGCCGGGATTAAAATGGTCCATTCTGTGCTGTGTCAGATGGACAAGAGGATATCGCTTTGCAGTTCATGAGGGTGTACGTTTTTTGTTGTGGTTCCATTTAATTAAGTATTTAAGTCAATGACTGACAGATTACATCACCCTGAAAGACGTCGCAAAACATGACTGGTAATGTAACAAACAAGTTCACACAAAAGACACCGAAAGGTGTGAATATCAAAGAATGAGGAACATCATGCCATGGATGGTGGAACAATAGTAACTCGGAAGATTTCCACAGGTAATCCAGACAGTTAAAGTGCGATAAAACGTTGGATGTTCCAGCACCTGAGGCCACCCAATGACTCACCCCATTGTTGACACTCTGAGACGCAGATCTTCCAGACCTGAACCGCTCATACCTGAGGCCAGAAGGAACAGACACGAGAGCAGTCAACAACCGTGCAGTGATCTGGAGGTGTTGCACGTGAATATGATTGCTGGCGTCTTCCAACCTTTCGTAGCGCAAGAAAATGTTATTGAGGTCGTCGTTGACGTGCAGCAGCTCCTCAGTCACAGATTCATTGGAGACACAGGAGATGAGCTCGACTATCCGCTGCTGCATGGCTCTGCAGGTCCGGTTCAGCTCCTAAACAAACACACACACACAGTAAGTATGGGTATGGGTGTGTGTGCACAGCACTCTGTTTGTTTGTGTTTGAAAGAGCATGTGTGTGTGTGTATGAACAAACAAAAACAAACAGTCAAACATAAGCCACTCCTTGCCTGCAGGAGCTCGTAGTCCGAGGTGTCCTCCTGTCCTGGGACCATCTCAGTCAACATCTCCGACATCACCTTAGTGTTTCCACGCACGATGTCCAACTCACTGCGCAGCCGGCAGATCTGGACAACAGATGCATTCAGCTTCAACTGGACTGAGCTGGACACATTGACCTCAAACAAGAAAATACTGATAAGAAGAGCATTCCGAGGTCCTTTGCTGTGGGCAGGAAGTCCCCCCCCTTACCTCAGATATCCAACTCATACATCACAGAGGGTGGTCTGCAGCATTATCTGTCAGTATAAACTGTTCTTTACAGTTTGTGCAGCACTTTGGAAAGCACTTATGAATTGTTTGTGTTTCTCTTGGGAGATCCATAAAGTATCTATCTATATATCTTTTGTTTCCATTGTAGGTGGAACACCAAATGCTGTGTTGTTTATCAACTGAGAGCTAGTTCTTTTTCTGACTCGGTTGGGATGACACTGAAACACAAACAACTAAGTTTTCACCTGGAATTTATGTCACCATGTGAATACACTATGTTCAGCGTATCGCTCCCTCAGTTCATGTTGCAGGAAAACACGCCACTGTCGTCCACAGTGAAGTCTCTTCGCAGCATCTGTGTGTTTTCCTGCTCTTAAGAAGTTCATTACAGCTAGAAAATCAGATTTGAAGGCTCTGGAAGTAACACTGTACCTGTTCCGGTGTAGGGTTGATGGATCCAGAAGAATGGATGTTGGGAACCTGAGGGGTACTGTAGGCTGGAGGAACAGCGTGTGGTGCAGGCTGGGAAGCTGTGGTGTATTTATGTAGAGTGGAGTCTCCTTCTGGAGCAGACGCTGACTATAATCAACAGCGGAAAGCACATGGTACAGACCGGAATGTGACAGAGGAAAAATTAACTCTGCTTCTGTTCACAACTCACAACGCCGTGAGCACCCACCCGCTGTGGAGTGTGAATGGGTGACAGGGTCTCCAGGTCTGACATGGGGAACTCAATGCCTTTCCTCTTCAGCTCCTCGTATATTTGCACCACACCTGTGAGATCTGGACTGCTCCTGAACGCGTCAGCCCACGCCTGGAGAGGCCAAAGCAAACAAAAATAGATAAGGAGAGGATGAAACACCAAGGGGGAGGAGACAGAAGGCTAATAAAGGTTCCATGATGATCTCTGTTCGTCTGCCATGAATCACTCAGCAAACGACAGAGTGGTGGGAAGTTGACCGGGACATGACAAACATAACCGACTCTCAAAAACAAGTGCACAAGAACTTTGAGGGATTTCAAACTGCAAATAAAGCAGAAATTCATGCGTTTTGGTGCCTATAACGACACAAAAGGAAATGCTGCCTTTGCTTTCCCAAACACCAACACACAATAAGATTCTCCCACTCTGATACGACTCCAACCTGTGGTCACATGGTCCTCCTGGTGGATATAAGAGAAGCCCTCATGGGCTTTGCACCGTTACCTGAGCTGTGGCCAGTAACTTAAGCTGCACTGGGTGTGGGACCCTGAGGGACTTCAGCCCTCAGCGGCTGTTAGAAATGACCTAATGACAAACACTCGCTCAACCTCTCAAAGGCCATGTTAGTACAGCATGCTGAGATATTATCAGTGTAATCAGTCATGTTCGGGGAAGTAGTCTGACAGTGTTTATAACACCCAGAGGTTTGGCTCTTTTCTTACCTGAATCAGGGCGAGTACTTTATCCAGAACAATTGTAGGTGGGTTGTTTTTCGGAGAGATGATTTTAACAAGCACGCCATCAATAAAGTCCCTACTAGTCACCAAAGAGTGGAACCGATGGCCGCAGTTCTTCACACAAGTCTCCAGGACCTGGCGGATGAACAGAGGAAGTACTGTCAGGCCAGGTGATGAGTAAGTGATCACCTGATGTAATGCAACACAAAACACTGTACAAACTACAACTTTCTGCCAGTAACATGCAAACATAAATATTTAACTCACCGTTAGAGTCAACATCACTTCCCTGTAGTTTCTATTGCCATTTAGTCTCTTCTTCACAGCTCGAATAGAATCCTTTGGCCTGCACCCAAACATTAAAGGATAACTCAGCACAGCGTGCACACTGCTATTAAACAGGCTGTCTAGGCATGCCAATCACAAAGAAAAACATGACAATGACATAGAGCTTCATGTACAGGTGTCAAATTTGCTTTAAAATAAAAATCTTGACAATGTAAACATGTTTTCTTCTTGACCACACCTGACCAATCTGCACTCAATATAAAATGCAATCAACTGTGATAAGTCCTCAGTACTTATTTAAATATTTTAAAGACAGCTTGTGTTTAGCACTGACATCAGACATTGTCTTTGAATAGTGGATGCAGATATATATTTGTATGTTAATGATTAATTATTGATTAATTATTGCCAATGTCTGGCCGTTGGCAATAATTAACGTATGATTTCTTAGTCCATCTCTGCATTACCAGTACACCACCCACAGGATTGCTCAAATCATGTAGACTTGAGAAGTACAGTGTGCTAGAGTTGACCCACTTAAGAAAATTTACAATCCACTCAAACAAGACCTGGACTACACATGCTTAAACATACAGGAATAGGTTAATGGAGCACTCAGATAAGCAAGGAGGCCTTGCATAAGTCCACTTTACACAGACAAGAACTGGGAATCCTCGACCAGCAACACACAGCATGAAAATGACAGAAATCAGGAATTTATGCTTCAAAAATGAAGGACATGTATGACAGCTGATCAGTGACAGATACTGATAGCCAGTGATTTCCCTGAAATGAACTCACCCATCCTCTGTTTCATTGATAATATCACATATTTCCATGTTGAGGGTCCAGTCTTCACTTTGCAGAGAGCCATCTGTGGCTCTTTCTGGAAGACATTTACCGAAGAAACTATGAAAATGTCTTAGTCTATTTCAAGCGACATCAGTAGTTTTATACAGGAGGGCGATGACTAACGGTTAGCTGTTGGCTAAATTAGCTAGCCTTACACATTCTAAACAGATCGACGTAATAATGCATTCATTAATGATTTCTCTACCATTGACTTGGCACTTAAAATAACAGCACCCTGAGTTTGTTTGATTAAGGTTATGGTAGCACATTTTTGCCAAACGTCAGAATAACTACTGGTTAGCTAGGCGGCTAACGGTGGCTTTCCAACTGTGATGAACGCTATTAGGGACGCTAGCCTGCTAAAGGTAGCAGTCCCAAATAAGACTATGGCACGGATTACATACATTTTAAGGACATGTACGCGTATCTGCATGCGGAGTAGAACACGATAAACCTAGTTACATACCAATGCAATGCCCCACTGGGGTACTAAAAGGATTCCCCAAGAGGAACTCCATCTTGCTCGACAACAAACAAGTCAGCCCATGGATTTGGAAAGCGACGGTACATGAGGAAAGAGCTAGCATGTCCCGCCCACTGAGCGCTGTGATTCGCCAATCAACCCTGACCTTTGCTGTGATTGGACGGTCAAGACACACGACAGAGTTCGGCGATTGTAAATAAAAGGCTCTAAAGGTTACAACAATAAAATTTGATGCTCCATGACTGCGTCGCTCATTTTAACACTGAATAACCAAGCTCATGAAATAGTATGTAGAAATGAATAATAGACTATTAATGCATGTTTTGTTATAATTCTTACTGAACGTTTCAAACACATGTTGCTTTCCAAGTGTTATGCGGAGAATAATTAAAAAAAACCTCTTGGGATTATGCCAGAACATCAAATACTTGCAATTGTTAATATCAACAAAACAGTGAGTGTTGCCAATTAAAATGATCACAGGACAAAGATGCATTGTGCAGACCTGATACCGATGGGTTACCCTTGCAGCAGCATTTAACCTGCACATCACTATCAGAATACACACACGCTGTACAGAACATGTATAACAGTAAAAGATGTAAGTATGTAAGAATGCATTTTGATGCTCTGGAAGAAGAAAGACTACATGAAGATGTAATTGTACGGAGAATGGCTTCAGGGCAGAAATTTCACTTTGCAATATTAGAATGTAGCAGACAAAGAAAACTGGCATGCTGGTCACATTCCAACACCAAACTGATAAACACTAGTCACCATTCTCTAGTTCACTATTCACAGTGTCCAAAATGTCACGGATGACTGAGAACCGTCTGGAAAATGAGAGCCGTGTCCCGTTTGGCAGCTGCCACATATAGACACTGCGAAAAAAGACAGCCAAGGTGTTTTAATTGGGTGAGATGCCTCTGTAGGTAACAGACAGAGCAGCTGACATTGCTAAATAGAACAAGCATTTTAGGCTGTGCTCAGGTGCTTGGCTCGGGGGGGTTCTCAGTTTAGTGGCATATCTGCAGTCTCAAGACTTGTGTGTTTGTGTACATCCTTCTCAGTCCTGCATCAGTTTACGTTTGACAGATGAACTCTCAGATGAGAGATGGACAAAAAGTGCCCCAGCAGCAGTCCGAGCCCTCAGTTCATACATGTCATAATCGTGAGCCCACTCCACGTTTCCCCATCGCTGAATCTGTGAAGAAAATACAGAGAATACAAGTTTCCCGATTGCATAGATGGCATACATTAAACCTATTCATCACCACATTGAAGGACACAAGAAAGCAAGACAAAAGTTTGTCCACACTAAAATCAAATGCTACTATGATGATACCTGAAATTCCTCCTCCAGCCTGGAGAGCAACACAGCCTGCTCCACACTCAGATGTCTGTCAATCAACCCAAACGACAGCACAACAGACTTCAGCTGGGTGATAACATACTCAAGTCCTGCAGAAGAGGAAACAAAAACATATTCAAGCTTATCTTGGCTGCTAAAGCAAATTAGAGTTTACAGAGGATATAAGATTAAATAATCATCTTATATACTACCTTATGTCTATCTGAGCCCATTTTTAATGGTGCAACTCAATAACATGTATATAAAATGCAAATCAAGACCTGTTTCACTTATTAAAAGTAAAATTTAAAAAAAGTTACGAATTTTGCAATTGTGGTACCTGTCAAAGACCAAAAGTTGTATGAATTCAAGTGTTGCTGAAATGTATCTTTGGTTGCCTCTGGGATCTCAGGACCAAGAATATTGGACGAGGAACCAACAGTGACATTGTATCTGCAATTGGGATTGAACTCACATTAGTTTACAGTATAGTCATTCGGTGGGCTTTGGTGTCGAGTGTGTGTACTCAGAAGAAACAGCAGAAACAAATCTTACCTGTTTTCTATCCAGTGCAGGACAGGGTCCCACTCATTCCTCTGCAGCTCAACTAAACCATACGGCTCATCTACTCTGTAACTACACCACACATCAACCTCAGCATCTTTTGCACATATGGGACTTTGAACAACAACAAAAACTAAATGATAATTATGTGGATTTTTCCCCCCTTGTAAATATTATACTCACTGTGAATGCAAAGACACATTAAATGCCTTACAGCTTATGAGCAATGATAAAGGACTGATATGCTTTATGACAACAAATACAGACAATCAGTCGGTTATTAAGGGACATACCAGACAGTGTCTGTCTCCAGAAACTTCAGAGCAGCACTGATCATCTGGTCCTTGGTGCGTTGGGTGGGATTGTCCAAAGCTGTGTTACACAGCGTCGTCTGCAGAGGAACGTACCAACATTACTCAGTCGTCTCTCTTTTTAGCTCAAAATAAAAAAAAGTTGCTAGCGTTAATGATAAGTTTTCCTACCTCCTGCATGCGTGCACATGCATGCACACACAAACACACACACAAACTATAAGGTATACTTATTGAATGTTTTGATGAGCTCTCTGCAATCGTAATGAATTACTTGATTTTACTATTAAAAAATATGAATACTTGGATGTTTAGATAGCACTTTTTTCATCACTACGATAGTCCCTTGGGAAATCGCACTTGTATAATACACTAATTTCTGGTACACTGATACTGCAAAAACATTATACTGTTGCAAACCTGTCACACAACCTGCACAAGTCACCAGGGTTTCCCCAGGAAATTAGCTAGTTGGTATGAATTACAAGTTACTACTGTTAGTGGGCTTAGTTTAGAGGAGGTAACGGACAAAAAAACAGGTTGCAGAGCATACCATGTGCATTGTGTAAAACTTGAGCGTGTCTTTTTGAGCATCCCACTCAGTGGCAACTGCAATGGCGAGAGCTTCATTCGGAACTGTGAACAGCTTCCCTCCAGGGGTTTTCAACTTCCTTCTGTCCAGGTTTATCTCATATAATCCACCTAAAAAAAAAAGCTCACATTTTACAACAGAATGTATTCAGTAGCAATACAATAAAGATCCCTACTTCATTTGCTTAATGACACCTACCTTCACTGAGGGATATACTGACATCTTGGTAAAATTTCTTTCTTTCTGTAAACAACAAACCATAACAGGGTTAATTCAAACCGTCCTTTCTGTCAGAAATGATGTTAGCACTGCTATTATCTTACCCGCTGCTGCTGTTGAATATTTCAGTGCAAATTGCTTATGCTGACTTCTTGCTGGTACTTGGCAGAGTGAAAATCCATTTCTAAATTGACTCTGAAGTTTACAAAGGCTTCTAAACATGATCGTACGTGTTTGAAACCCTGTTTAAGGTAAGCTAGCTGAGGAACGAACACGTCGGCTGAGTCTGACGCAGTGCCTAGTTCGATGCATGCATTTTCAGACAAACAGGTGTTTATCGAATTAGCATCGATTCAAAAGTTACAGCAACAGTAAACTGTATACAAGCGCAGTGTCACTATTTACTACCACACACAGTACTTCCTTTCTCAGCTCTCGTAGCACGCGTGTGACCTTCTGTGCGTGACAGGCAGTGAACATACTAAAAAGTTGGGAAATGTAGTTTTAATAGCGGGTCCTCGCAGTATCATGAAATGTAAAAAACTACATGACAAAATCACATGAATACCTTCCGCCAAATTAACCAATAAACAACAGTGATGTTAGCACGTGGCACAGAGTTGGCCAATGAGAGGACTGAATGCTGACTCTACAGCTACGCGTCGACGTCCACTTACTTTTCTGGGGGCTCGATGTCTGGTCAACTAAACTGCCAAGGAATTAGGGGGAATTTGAATGTTGGAGTATCTATTTAGTTTCCCTACGTCTGTTTGTGGACGCCGGCATAGTCCATCACTCAAACGGCCATTAATCGGGGACGGTGCCCAGCCAGCGAAGCGGGAGCCATGCCTGTCCCTGCTGGATACCTCGGCGACTCCCACTGCGCGGCCTTCGCGTCCTCGGCCTCTCTTATCCCGCCGCCCCCGATCAACACTCATCAGCCCGGCGTTGTCACGTCGCTGCTGTATAGCGGGTCCAAGTTCAGGGGCCATCAGAAGAGCAAAGGCAACTCTTACGACGTGGAAGTAGTTTTGCAGGTGGGACTATGACATTTTCATTTTACGATTAACACCGGCTCTGGGGCATTTGGTGATCTGTCAAACGGACGGTGTGATGATTGACAGCTAGAAAATCAATGAGCCCCGGCCTGGTGCCGATCACTAGCTAGCTGCTGCTGTAACATTACACCCAACTCAGAGGAGACATTCCATTCAATGCTGTTTTTAATTTGATATGTATTCATGGTCTCTGTACCTGTATGTGAATGCATTTTATGACAAGTGATGTGTCTATGCGTGTGATCACATTTTAAAATGATCTCTTACTTTCATACTAAGGCATATTGATCGGTGTTAACAATCCTGCTTGTATTCTTTTTAAGCATGTCACAATGGAGGATTCGTACTTGTGCGGCTACCTGAAGATAAAGGGACTGACTGAGGTGAGGATGGAACCCTGGAAGAGTTGTTATGATTCAGGCTAGCCTTGTGTTGTCACTGGAGATGCATCATTGATTGAAACAACATTGAAACAACAACATCTGTGCCACTGGAGGTTTCCACCAAACAAAACAGTATCCGTTTCATGTTTTGCTGCTGTGTTAATAAGTCTGAACCTTGTTACCATCTTGGTTATGATTGCTCTCTCAGGAATACCCAACTCTGACCACGTTCTTTGCGGGAGAAATTATTAGCCGAAAGCGACCGTTTCTCACCCGGAAGTGGGATGCAGACGAGGATGTGGATCGGAAACACTGGGTAAGGCTGAATCTGAATTCTTTGACTGGTGCAATTCTCTGCAGGTAGCTGTTTTTTACTGTTGCTGTTTGTTTGCTTCAAGGGCAAGTTCCAGGCCTTCTACCAGTACGCAAAGACGTTCAACTCAGATGATTTTGACTACGAGGACCTAAAGAACTCAGACTATATTTTCATGAGGTGGAAGGTGAGGTGGTACTTGATGCATATATCAGCTGAGCCATTCGCTGCATCATCTCCTGTCCTGTGTTCCCACAGGAGCAGTTCCTGGTCCCAGACCACACAATCAAAGACATCAGCGGCGCTTCATTTGCTGGGTTCTACTACATATGCTTCCAGAAATCCACAGCAACAATCGAGGGCTACTACTACCACAGGAGCTCGGAATGGTAATGCATCAGTCATTTTTTTTTCTCTTCATGTTTTCTTATTTGTCGCCTAAACGAAGCTGGATCAAATTCCAAGATGGAAAATATGGCTAGAATCATTGACAGTTTTCAGCCACCTCGACCTTTGGAAATGATTGTGTCACTTGACAGGTCTGATTGACAGGTTACATTAATGCTCCATGAATATCCTGGTGCTCAGTCACACTCCATCTTTTAGTGCTCACTTCATTTCACATGCACACATCCTTTTTTTTGTTTAAACCACAACTTGATATATATATTTTTTTGATAAAATGTATGTTTGTTCTGCTCGTAGCTCAGTGGTTTCATATGTTGGCTCCTTTAAAGGAAATGAAAGCTGGAGCAGGGAGCAGTGGATGGTCGTGTAAACACGTTCAGATAAAACTGACAAATGCAGTGATGCTGTCAAAACTAAGAATAATCACGATGCAGCCGTTTCTACGTTAACTACCATTCCTGCCTTTGCAGTTTCCCTCGCACATAATGGTGTATAACGTGATTTTATGTGTGATATTATGTGTTAGTTTACATCAGCAGGAGCTTTGATGGGTCCGATTTTTTTTTGTTTTGTGCTCAAACACCCTTCTGGTTGCTGTTTGATTGAAGTGTCCATGAGCAAGGCACTGAACTATGTGCTGTATATCATGGGTGGGAGATGGTGGAGGGATGGTCAGCCATTAACAGCCAGTCGCTCCCGTGTCTGCATCTCATCCAGACACAGAAGGGCACATTGTATGTCGCTATCAGATGCCAGAGCCACAGCAAAGTGTCCGTATTTGAAACACTGTTGATCTGATTTGTCAAAATCACGAAGCGTTTACTTTTTTGTGAGAAGCCACAAACCGTCTCTGGCTGTGGTGGTGAATGGAACTCTGGGAATATTTATATTGTAACCCTGTTGTTGTCACGTTTGTAGAGCAAACCAGTGTCATCTTGTTCTTGGTTTGCAGCGTGAAGGACACAACAGCTCCGACTCACCAGCCTCCGGAGGAAAGTCGTTTTAGCTGCTTACATCAAAGATCTTGTTGTTTCAGCCACCAGCTAAAGCAGCAGTTACTACTGCGACAGATGTGTCTGTCTCTATGACGTCCATATTCTCACTGAGCCGTGTCCTTGTGCCACAGGTACCAGTCTCTGAACCTCACTCACGTCCCTGAGCACAGTGCAGCCATCTATGAGTTCCGGTGACACCAGCTGCTATGGAGAATCTTTTTTTTTTTTTAACGGACAATGACTTCAAGGGCAGCAGCGGTCTGCAGATGCTACTGAGATGGAGAAAGACAAGACTTTGGAGACGTGTCAACAACGACATGCTCTGGAGAAGCGGATGGACAGCGTGTTGATGAGTGGACGCGACAGGACCCATGAATGTAAAGGACAGACACCAAGAGGATGCAGTTTGCTCCCTGGATGGAGCTCGTAAAGGTTTGAATCAGCAGCAGAGCCTGGGCGACGTTCTGTTACTTCATTTTTTTTAATGTCTGGCTTTAAAAAAAAAAAAAAAAAAAGCTTGTCACAGTTTCTCCAGACACTTTATAAGCTAAGTTGGGAGTTCCCCTTCTTGTTTCAACCATTTCCAGCTTTAGACAAGCCAACGTGGACAGCAGCGTACACACTTGACTACTGTTGGACAAGGATTCCTCGGAGGAGTCCACTCGTATAGACACTATCGCTGAAGAAGTACACAGCAAGGGAGAAGCTGGGGTTTTCCATTAGGGCTCTTCATGTTTTGGAGCTGTAATGAGCCCATAAGCTAGAGGGACAGTATTTCTTATCTCTATGATGGTTTTTATTCGCCTGCCAAGAGGATATTTTATTCTACTGCTCCAGGATGGAAGCTGAGTGGCACTTTTTACGGCTGCGACGGGAGTGAGGCCTCACAGCGGGTCTCAGTTGTGTGTTTGTCACATTTGCTCTGGAGATTGTTCTTCTCACACGTGATTGCTGTGGAACCTTGTCTGTTGAGTTTAACTTTGCACAAAGAAGGACTCGGTGTCACCAGTGCTTGACGTCAGGATTTCACACGCCCGGTGGCCCCAGCACATGAGCATGGAGGCGGCAGGCTGAGCTGCTCTGAATACAACAACAAAAAAATAGTTTGGAGCCAAAACAATCACATGAAAGTATTCAAAATGAGAGTATTTTTTACCCAGATCTGCACTCTGTGTTAAACTAAGAGGTTTTTATGTGTCCTTTTAAATTAAGATCCCTCCTCCCCTTCCCATTAATGTCTCCTCGACTATGCAACACACCCGAGCACTCTCCAAACATAAACCTTTTAGTTTTCAAAGACATAATTGTATTCTATCCGTAAAGTATATGGAAACAGAGCATCTTGAAAGTAAAGTATTTTTGTTAGGTATGAAATCACTCTTGTCCCTAATCATGTTCCCCTTTCCCATGTGTCAGTGCCATCTTTTTAAAGCTTATCAGAGTTGTATTAAAATGCATCAGAAGTGTGTTTGTTTGAGATTAAGCCTGAATTTGATTGACAGTGTGACTGTAAAGAATGAATAACGGATTTAAAAGGAATGAAAACAGCCTTCATTGTGTCTGCTGCTTGTCTGACTCATCCAGTGGTTTAGTTAGTTTGTAATTCAGGAGTCACGCCGCCGGCCGGCAGGAATTCAGAAGGATATTGTGAATGTTATGAACAAAATTAGTGATTGGGTTAATTGATATTAAGAATCTGTTTTATATTAAAACGCATCTTAATGTAACAGTACAACAGCAGTACAAACCACACTGACACATGAATGCAGTAAGAAAAATTTAAACGAAAAAAAAAAAAATTATGTGAGACAGGATCTATTGGTTTTACATGAGATTGTTCTTGAGAGGTGTTCACAACTTTATTCCTCCATGATATCAGAAAGAAGTTCACGCACACTGTTCGCCTCACTTGCAATGGAATATCCACCACGTAATGACGACACCTGGGCAGAGGTCGGCCACATACTGAAAAAACAATAGTCCTCCAGGAAATAACTTTGTGCCACACTGCCCTCTAGTGTCTGCATATGGTTCAAGCAATAGTTGCACGTACAGTCACTGATAACTTTGACCACAAGAGGCACTGTGTGCGAACACCTGACACTCTGGGACCTCCCACCTCTGCCCGCGGAGTCAACACCTGTGAACAAAGAAGAATGAAGAAAGGACAATAGACATAAGAAGTATGCTGGATAGGTCACATCACCTCTGACATGATGAAAGACAAACAGTTCAGTTCTTTGACTCCAATGGCCTCTTGTTGGCCTTCTTCTGTGTCAGGGGTCTGTTCCAGAAAACAGGCTTAGTGAAAATTCATTTGTTCATCCAGTGAAAACTGCAGAATTTTCATTTTCTTAATGGTCAGTACTGAATTTTCAGTATTACTGACGAAGTAAACTCAGGGTTTTCACTCAAGCTGCTTCCTAGAACAATCCCCAGGCTAATGGTCAAACACACATCCCATATCCTGTAAATGATCTACCGTATATCTGTACGTATGAACGATCCCCCTTCAAAATCAGAAATACTATATCTCTTTTCATACAACAGCTTCGGGGAAAAGTGAATTATCCCCAAGAAACATTGTTCCACACCAAAGGAGAAAAACGTGCTTGACTTTAAGATGCATTGCTGTGACATAGACATGCATTAATGTATTTCAATGCACCCTGTACATATAATACTGTATATATCATATAGTATAAAACATATATATATTATATATGGTATTTATACTGAGTTCAAGTTGCACAACAACAAAATGTCATTTCGAAAAGAAAGCACCGAGTCCATGTGTCAGCTGACTCATCTGTGAGAATTCGTACCATTGCCGTGACATCACACACTGGTTTTTCCTCAGGAGGACTTGTTTCTAAAAAAAAAAAAAAAAAAAACCACACACACTCGCATCCATCTTAGTCACGTCTGCATCCCGTGTTGAAGCTGACAAGAGTCAACGAGTTTCTGCAAAGCCTTTTTAAAGCAGGTTGTACCTACAGTATTTGTTCAGAAAGGAAAACACTGTCAAAGTAAATGACTGCAAACACGTTGTACGTGTTTGGATGCTTGACGGCGCAAACGCATTTTGGCTGAGTTAGATATTTGATGAGGGGAGTCATCATTTATTCATTCGTCACTTATGAAGTGGTTATCGCCTTTAATAGCCCTCTGTTTTGACTGAGCCGACGGAGCTCCACTAACCGTATTTATTTCCAGTGGTAATAAAGATTTCTGATTATAATGGGGTCATTAAGGTTTTGCATGTGAGACAGAAAGGAAATAAGTCTCTGCACAGATAAAGAAGAACATAAAGACTCTTCATAGGAATAATGACAAAAACAAACACATCATTTTTGTGAGTGTTCTTGATATTCTGAGGGGACTCAGGTGTGTCGGTCCAACGATAGAAGCTGGTTGCAGTCTGTGTTTTCCCAGCAGTGACTATGCACGGCATTCATAGTGGAATTGATCTGGAGATAACGCCGTAGAGGCGTCTTCTCAGAAGAGCACGCCTCTGTGCATTATACTCATGCATCGGAATTACTGCTCAGTTTACACACACACACACACACACACACACACACAGTGGTAGTATAAGTATGTCATTACACACAAACTCTTGTTCCTCATTACAAGAAGTAGGATAGGGAAGGCGAGTTTATTTCCTTCTTCTTCTTCTTCCTTGTTTGAGTCATGTGGGTCATTCGTCAAATGCAGATGGACACATGTACATAATATAGAATAAGCTGTGTAATCTGTCACATTTATTATCTCTTCTCACGTGTGAAATGCAAAGCGATCAGTCAGGCTTAAGTGTGTTTGTGCCTCTTTTAAGACGTATGAGACGTATAAGACAGCTCATGAAACAGGTTCGTGGATGATTTTAGTTTCCAGGAAGGTTGAAACAAAGAGATGCTTTTGTGTCTGCAAACGTCATTTGACATAGATCTTTAGTTATATAATGAATACGCTGACTTCTGGGAACTAAATGTGAATTTTGGTTTTGAATTTTAGGTCATGTAGTTAGGTCAGGACTCACTCACCTGATACCTGTGGCTTGAGCTGTTCAAAGCTGCCAAGAATTAATTATCCTGTTGTGAAATTACAAATATTGCATTCATGTTTTGTTTAATTCGCCTTCAAATCAAATATTCCCCAGCAAACATGCAGGGTGAAGGTATAATTCCTGTATAATGCTGAATGTTTTTACAACTTTTGGTGAGTGGGAACATCTTCCTGACGCCAAAGTGACTTCTGGTGCTGCGTCAAAAACTCCTGACAAACAAAGATAAATTCTGACCTGGTCCAAGATTTATCAATGATTCTATTATGTTTTTGTGCGACGTGCTCAGACTCACATAGGCAGGAATGCACGTGTGAGAAACAACGGAGGGATGGGATTACAGAAGCTCAGAACTCTGAGCAGCTCTGGCTCCCGTTGTCTGCGCACCTGAATATTTGACATATTTTTTATTGAAGAACTTCAATTAATCATCATATTCACACTTCTGAGGAGACGGAGAGGTGTTAAAAGAAAGTTTGTTGTTTGCTGCAGGGTGTGTGTGAAACATTCACATGAATTCAAGAAT
Organism: Aeoliscus strigatus; assembly: GCA_901007665.1. NCBI lineage: Eukaryota > Metazoa > Chordata > Actinopteri > Syngnathiformes > Centriscidae > Aeoliscus > Aeoliscus strigatus. The sequence goes on along the minus strand of CAAKHB010001848.1, from coordinate 67,277 downwards.
GTTTTTTTTTTGTGCAAGTCACTGAGGACTGTTTGTCCCAGTCCAACGAACCTGTGACCTGCACAGCACGTGTCTCACAGGTGACACCTGCAGATGTTTTTCTTCATTTGACTTCACACAGCAACATTTGACACTGGACACTGTGGCCCAACGTATGTGACACAACGATAATTACATTTAATGTCATTAAACTCCAGTTGTGTTTGAGTTTGATCATTTGGGATAAAACTTTCCTCCTCCTCAGTTCATGGACATGAAACAGTATTTGAACTGAAAACATCAATACTACAAATATTTCATGTTCTTCAGAATATTGTTTTTCTGCCTTAATTTATGTCGTTCCTCTGTACATTGTAAGAAGAGGAATTAATGTATTGTAGTTATTTTTTTTAAAATTTCGCTTCATTTGGTGTTGATGTTGATTTCTATTCATCTCCTCTTGTCTCATCAGCTGATGCCCAAAAACTTGAAGTCACGGTTCCTCTCGGAGGAAGCCTCACGTGGCCGGTGAGTCGTCCCGTGTGAGGGCAGAAGGTCCTGGCACCAACTTCAGACAGGGTCTCCACACTCGTGTTGGTCTGTCCGATGACTGACTGGGATAACCCCCTCTAAGTCTGCCCCTCACTTTGAAGAAACACCTGCTACACACACACACGTTGCTGACTGTTTACACACCCGGGGCTCTCCACACCGCTTCCCGATAAGGATTATTGCTGCCAGCTGACAATTGGGAAGTGACTGCATGTGCAGAAGGTTTTAATTACAGCAGCTGGGACTGGAGACGTGACAGTCTCCAGAGAGGAGCTGGTGATGAAACACTGTATGTGTGCTTTGTCACAAACCGTTCCTGGAAATGTGGGTCCCTTAAAATGCAGGTTGTTTTTCCCCCTTGTTCAAAGTGGAGTAAATGCAAAGGTCACATTATTTACTCACATACGTTAATGATTATAGCTTCAACACTGTTTCACTTGCTTTGTCAGCAATAATCATTGGTCTTTGCTTTTTCCCTTTTTTTTTTTTGTCTTTTCTTCCTTTTGCCCTTTACTGATTTTCAAACTCTCTTGACTTCACATCTGATTGGGAAGAGGTGATGATGGTTGTTCCCATCTGCACCTGTCACAGGTACATTTTTGTGTGTTTCTTGCGTTCGGTACATGCCTGCGAGGTGCTGATGGTGAACTGTTGACGTCCTGCAGTGAAAAGTAATGAAGGATTCCAATGGTTCTCAGCTGCTGTCTAGCAGAACTCCAGACATCCAGTTTCGGGTTTGTGTTTGACGTACATAGTGTACACCTACGCCTACGGCCTCTTTCCAAGCTTTAGAAGCTCACTTTGGCTACATAATTGAGACAGAAAGAAAAGTACATCACGTACAGGATGTTATTTGTTCTCATATGTCGGTGGAAAGCAATGGCTTCCAAACTGGGGTCTGTGGACCCCTGGGGGTCCACGAGTCATTGTTTTTAGGTCCGTGCAACAATGTGCACTACATACAGCAGTGGTCCTTCATTCGTTCATTGACGCTCCTCGCCACTGGCTGTGCTGCAGACTCAACATAACACATTTTAAGACAATAAGATAATTACACACGACAATATAACCAACACAACTATCTCCCTCACAGACAGATTTTTAAATCTACACGGTGAGATCCAAAAAGATACACCTAAAGCATGAGCACTTGTGGCCCATTTGTATTTACTGCTGCATTTGATGTCATGACAACACGAAGAAGAGCGCACACTGAGCTGAGGGCATCATGTTGGTGAAGGGAAATATGATGAAGTGAGCAGGAGGTGACCCGGAGACGTCAGAAAGTCATCGGCCGTCAACTTGTCTGCATTTGTCAACGTTTCACCCCAGCTGGTCGAGGCAAAAGGCCATCCACGTGTAGGGTTCTCAGGCTGTAAAGGCAAGTTTTTCCTCTCCTCCGCCTAACAGCAGCTCATGTGAACGTTGGGATTAGAATAGTCCGTTTGCTGAACGACAAATAAAATCTGACCTGACTTGACTCAACTTGCAGGGTTCAAAAATGGAGGATGGAGGTTGGTCACCATAGCAATGACTCTTTGAAATGATAACGTTTATTTATATAGTGTGTTTTTTTGTATTGTTATATTATTATTTGTTTTTCTTTTTTGCATCATTTTAAAACCGGAGTAAAACAATCTTGGGGCAATGAAGTGATCTTCTTCTGTTTTTCTCCTCAGTGAACCTCTCCTGGCCACACCTTTGGATGTTTGCACACACCCTGTCGGGCGCCCTGACCCCGCCCTCCTCCGGTTTGTATTTAGTCGTCAGGTGTGCAGCTGCCACCTGTTGAGGTGTCACACATCATCTCTAACACCATCTTCACCATCACCGTCAGACACGCAGGGCAGCGCCATGACCGGAGATCAGCGCTTCGTCATCAGTGTCCGCATCATCGGAACCGTGCGCAGGGACGCACCGAAGCTCAAGGTGGCATCTGTTTTCTTCATTCATTCATTCATTCATTCATTCATCGCCTGAGTCGCGCTCATCCTGTTTGTACTTGCTCTTGCAGATGTTCATGATGTCTGTCCTGTGGTCGGACGGGAGTGAAGTGATTGTTTACAGGTCCCTTCAGGATTTCAAGAATTTTCATGTAAGTAAAAAAAAAGAGAGAAAAAAAAAGAAAAGAAATTAAAAGAAAAGAGAAGAAGCATTGATGATTGATTATTTAAAAATACATTTTTGTTTGTTTGTTTCAATCAGAGTGGGCTGAAGAAGAGGTTCCCTCATGGGAGCACTTTTCCGAAAAAGGACAGAATGATCCCAAAATTTAACGGTAATCTCTTCAACGCCATTAATTTACACTCACAGGCTGATGAGCTATGTAAACAATAATACGATACAGTGGGGTCATAAAGCTCCCTATCAGAAGCATTGTGATATAACCTCCTCGGATAAGGTTTTATCTACGTGTGGGAGAGGAGCCAGTGACACAGCTTGAGTAGCTCTGCAGTGAGACGTACAATGAGTGGCTGTTTTATCCACGTTTCCTTATTCCAGTGATGCTGACTCACTCAAGGATGTTCTCACTCTCTCTCCTCCAGGAAAGGCTGTGAAAAGCAGCCTGCAGCAGAAAGGATCCAAGCGATCCGTCCGACGGATGAAGTTCCTGGACATCTACTGCGACGAGCTGCTGAAGTGTGACCAAACTGTGACCCAGAGTTCACAGGTCACACAGTTCTTCACCCCAAAAGACCACGACGTGCAGACCGATTACACCAAGAACAGGTAGGCTGTTCTAAAGTTCTAAAGTTCTAAAGGTCGGGATGGTCACAGCAGCCCGAAACATCCTTGACACTGGCTTTCCCTGTAGCATCATGATCCTGCTGTCTGATGATCTCCCGGACGAGTCCGGAGGAGGAAGAGGAAGCGGCGGCAACCACCGATCGACGGGCAGCGTCACTCAGCCCTTCATGACCCAGACGTACCGCTGCGTGGCTGCTCATGAGACCAAGGACACCAAGAATCGGCCATTTAAAGTTGCCATGGATGAGAAGGTGGACGTCCTGATCAAAGACCCCGCAGGTCAGTGCAGATCAGAGTCCTCTCTGCTTGTCTCATTCATTCATTCATTCATTCATCCATTCATTCAGATAAACACTTGTGAGATGTGAGATGAACCAGGATGAACATCTGCTGTATCTCTCCTTTCAGGCTGGTGGCTGGTGGAAAACGAGGAGAAGCGTCTGGCTTGGTTTCCTGCTCCTTTTCTGGAGCTATGGGGAGGAGAGGAAGATGAAGACGATGGGCCGCCGCCGGGAGGTGCGATTACTTCCTGTCGCCACGCTGACTCACGCTGGTGTGAGAAGCGGTGATAAATGGGTCAAGAGAGCCGGTTGTTCCACACAGCCGACACTTGGGAGTGCTCTTTGACAGTTTATCCCTTCTACAAATAATTCCTTTCCCACTTCTTCAGACATGTGTGAACCTGTTGACCTGTGACCTTTAGGTGCTCTGTACTGTGCCGTGCGGAGTTACTCTACCAAGAAGAGCGACGAGGTCTCGGTACCCATCGGCTCTGTGGTGGAGGTGCTGAGGAAGTCTGACAACGGCTGGTGGCTCATCAGGTACCTGAGTCTGTTACTAGAAACAAAGAGGGGAGAACGCGTCAGGCCAGGTCAAGAGGTCATTGTCCCGATCTGGGACGTTTGCTCGTAACGACAGAACACACATACAAGTTACGTGTTGCGTGACAGTACGACCTCTTACTGGCTCCTCTGTTTGTTTGTTGACATCAGACGCCATCGCATTGTAGGTTCAAATATCTCTGTCTGTCTTCAGATTCAATGGCAAGGCAGGTTACATACCCTCCATGTACCTGCAGCTGTACAACAACCCTCACATGGGTCTTCACAGCTTGAGAAAACTGTCCAGCTCCAACGTGGACCTGAACCCGGCAGCCGGCAGGGAATCTCAGGCTTCTTATCCGGCCAGCGTCATCAGAGACGGCGGCTCCCACAGGAGCTCCGAAGACTCTGCAGGATGCTCCAGGGACTCGGGAGTCCCTGGGTCCCTTCAAAAGGCCAGATCCCTGGATGTTCTGTCTGACGCCTTGTCCCAGACGGAGAGGTACGCCACCTCCGAGGCCTTCACCCACGGAATTAGCAGCCAGTCCAGCTCCTCCAGCTTCTCCTCAGACAGTGAATCATCTTCACAACTTGGTCCACGCTATGACCAAACTAGCGCCAGCGACAGCGAGCGCAGCAGCCCGGATCTCAGTTTCTCCGATAGCTTTTCTGAGATCTCCGAAAGTTCCAAAGGCAGCGAGTCAGCTCCGGTCGCTCCCAAGGTGCCACCCAGACCCAGGACGGAGGAGATCCTCACCCGCTGCACCACCATGACCCGCAAGGCAGCGCTGGCCACCAAATCCCGCCTTCAGATGCAGCCTGAGTCCGTCCACAGTCGCCAGTAGCCAAACACTGAGAGCAGTTCTAATGATACTGAACTACTGAAATACTTTTTGATTATTTTGAATTTTGAATTCATCGATCAAGAATGTGTAATCAGCCGCAAGAAAATCATTTGTTGTTTGTATGCATGGGTCATGTAGCTTCAGTGAAGCATTAGAGCAGGTTCATATCCAGGTGGCTTCTTTTCATACAATGCATTCAAATCGGGAATTTTTAGCACTCACAAAGCAAATTATATTATGTCTAATACACAGATATAATGCTGTTTTATGTTACATTTTGGATTTGTAGCCTGAATAGAGACGGATGGATGCAGCAGGCTGAGCTGTGAGCAGGCAGAAGATGACAACATGAACGCTCAATGGTTGTGTGGTTGGTTCTCGATGTACTGTATTTTAACCAGTTCATGCACAGTGCAGGATTAATATGCACAGGTTAATAAAAATGTACCCTCTAAAAAAACGGGTGTGTGCATTTTTGCAAACAAGGACTCACACCAGCTGCTCAGAACTTTTCAAAAGAAAGTTTTGAAAAGGCAACAGACAAACTCTCTTTCTTTCTGTTAGTCCCCCCTCCAAATGGTATCACGGTTTATAAAGGATAACAGCCTTGTAACTGCATTCACTTCACAACTAAACTTTCTCTCTTTCTTCTTCTCTTTCTTTCTTTCAAACGTTCTATTTTGTGTCGGTACTTCTCTCTATCTCTTTATGATGGGCTCAGCCGGAGGCTACCTGTTCAACTACAGCTGCTTCAAAACGCTGCTGCTCCAAAGAACGAGCACAGCTTCAGCTTCAGTTCAGTGTATCTGTCCGACCTGCTCCAGCCTTAGCTCCTTCTCACTGTCCCAAAGACAAAGAGAAAGCTGAGAGGTTACCAAGCATTTTCACTCGCTGATCCAAAGTTACTGTGGAGTTGCCCCTACACATTTTATACTTTGAGATCCTCTGTTAAAATGATTTTATTCTTAACTAGGTTTGAAATGTTAGTTCTTAATGTTTGTATTGTCTACTTGTTTTTTAAAAAAATATTTTATGTTTTATGTTAACTCTTTCATTTGCTTTTATTGTTTTTATGTCTGTTTAAAGCACTTTGGCCAACGGCGTGTTGTTTTTAACAGTGTTTTGTGAATTAAGTTGAGTTGAGCAAAGTTCAGCAATGCCTTGTCGATTCAATGTCGAGTAAAGAGACAATAAATCAGAAGGTGTTTTAAGACACACCGCAATGTAATTAACAGGTGAAAAACGTCCAAAGTCTGTTATGTTGCCTCTGTCTGGCCTCTGGTGAAACAGCGTCATGAGTCATCTGCTCCGGCTTCCAAGCGTGTTTGCTCTGTGCCTCCAAGTTGATGGATGGTTTGTTGAAGGTCGAGCTTTAGGCCCAGAGTCTGAGCCTCAAAGATTGGGATTTGGGATCAAATGAGCACTTTTGGAATGTTTAGGGGTCATGACCCCTCCCCCCTCCCCTCCGCAAATTAAGTAAATTTGTTCACATATCAAAGAATTCTGAAGTCAACAAAAAAACCCTTTGTCTTTCAAACACTGAATGTTTGGACAGTGGTGGAAGGCCGTGACACCCTGTGACACCCTGTGACACTCTGACACTGTGGTGATTCATCCACAAACCAACCAAAACCCAACAGCCACATTTTTATCAAGGATTAAGTCATGATTCATCTTCAGACACTGTATTGAGGAAACTTTTTTGCTTTCACAAGCAGTTATTGAGCAAATGCTGGAAAATCCAAATCCAATTCTTATCTTTCAAACCTAATACGACCTTTATCTGTATGTATTTCCTCTTCTTCAAAATGTCACGTCGCTACAGAATTTATCAGATGAGTTTTGAAACATACATCCGTACAGCGCCGGCTAATTATGGCAAAGCTGATGCTCTTATCATGATTCTTTTTGTCCAACACAAGAGGGAGAATCCATTTTTCTTGTAAAGACTCTGTCAGGTCTGTTTACGTTAGGAAGGAGCGATATCAGTTTATAATGTAGATAAAGACAAGGAAACCGGAAAACTGGAAAGGTGAATGATTGATGAGGAATGTGTGGATGAAGGGAAGCTAGTTTGCATGCTGACACACTGACACCTTGTTTGTGTGTGTGTGTGTGTGTGTGTGTGTGTGTCTGTCCATCAAACACTCATCACCGATTCCACAGTGTGAATGCCGTCACTAGGATCTTACACGTAGATGAAGAAACACTTGTTATGAGTCAGATGTTTTAGACGTGTTTATAATGTTTACAAAAAGGAGATGTATGACCACTACGAACAACTTCCTTACAAGAATCACATCCTTTTCAAAACTGGAAAAAGAGGTTTGTCATGGTTCAGAGAACCGCAGTTAATTATAGCACCGTCTAGGGCACAGCCTGGGTGTGAGAATTAAGGAAATGTGACCTGCAGGTGCATTGCCATTTTTTCATCTTGACATTGTAAACGCGTGCTCAAACAGCTTTTTATGAAGCAGGAAATTACACTGCTGAAGAGTTGCCATGAGGAAAACACAGGTGGCCACTTAGGATGCGAAGTTCTGTAAATTTAGTTTTGCATATTTTATTACACCCGTGGAATGACAAAAATGATAATAATAAAAAAAATTTAAAAAACCAATTATAAGAAATAATTGGGATAGTAAAAATAGAAATGAAATAAATTAGGAACATTAGGAAAAAAATAAATTGGGAAAAGATTTAGATTTAGATTTAGATTTAGAGGCTCAGTTACAACTCCCATAGATAATTTGTCTCAACAAATGATAAATTCAATTTTGATTTTAAGAACAAATATCTATCTATCTATCTCTCTTTCTCTCTCTATATATATACAGTATATTCTCTCTCTCTCTCTCTCTCCCTCTCTCTCTCTCTCTATATATATATACACACACACACACACACACACACACACACGTAGTTTATTTATTTTACTAGGTCAACAAAGGATCTGAATTACAAAAGTGTCCAATTGCTGCTGTCACATCAATCACTCTGCTGCTCATTACTCAATAATTAGGACATAACTCTGCGGCACACAAACTGACAGGAGGACAGACTGACTCTCTGCCAGGATGCGTGAGTAACACACCTCTCTAACCTGATTTTTTATTCTCGAACGTGCCAGAAGCATGCAGAGGAACAACTTTACATCTGTAGTTCATGTGAAGTACACGCACAGTGAACATGTAATGTGTACACTGCAAAATTGTGCCATCGCAGATATATTGTGCATAAGCAGTAAGAAAGAAAGCTGAATGAGCAAGTTGGAGGATGACAGGGATGTTGGGACATAAAATAAATGCTGACAACATGGTGCTGCCCTCTACTGTTTGTAACGTAAACTGCTGTTTATAGCATTTCAAGGCACCAGTGCCCTGTAGTAGAAAGCAGGTTAAGTGAGTTTTATAAATCCTGAAATGAGCAACAATCTATAAAATTGTCACTGTCAATGATGAGCTGCATTCAAAGATATTAAAGATGTCTGCTTAGGTTCCTTGGTTTTTGCTCAACCTGCTTTCTGCAACGGGTATTTTCATTGGTCACTGGTTTCAGCTGATGCGCGGTGACTTTAGTAGTATTCACGTGACTACTGTCACCAACAAGAGGCTGAACACAAACGTTTGTTTCTAGCGACACAGCACGTTTTTTGGTTTCTTGTGATGGAGTCATCGAACTCACGTGTCATGACTCACAAGTCACGATGGAGGGAATAATTGTCTCATTTCAAGTTGTTTTGACAGGTTTTCTAGGTGGAAATATTCCTTTTTCAACAATAAGCTGCCGTTGCTGAGTGGATGAGCCCCACAATGAGTCGACTCATTTGCACCACTTTCTCTTTCCAAATACAAACCTAATGTCTGTCTAATGAGCTGCACTGCAAGTAACTCAGTGGTACACTCCCACAGTGTGACATGTGCACACACACTCCCACACATTATCACACACTGCTTCGCCACGACGGTAATACTTTATGCTTCGGGGCTTTGTATTCATTTCCCATATTAGATTATGAAAGACGGGGAAAAAAAGCAATGTAGTGATGTTCATGGGTCATTTATCTGTACTTTACTTTAAAGGAAGGATGAAGTAGATAATTCCCTATTACATACAATGCTTTCACAGTGAATAATTATGTGACTGAGTATCAGTAATCTACTCTGCAGTCAATTTTATGCTGCTAACTCAGCGGCTGAAAAGCACTTTGAAAGTAACAAACCTTCATACTTACATTAATCACTGAAAACAAGTGAACACTCATCATTAAGCAGTTAGTATAGTCAGTAATGTGAAAGGTGAACGTTTCAGTCCTAATGAGGAAACACACATTCCTGAAGGTTTTATCAGCTTTTATTTCACTGTATGTCGCCAGTCAACATTAAAGATGCAAATACATAAATACATTTATATAGAGTAGATGTATATCTACTGTCATTGGGTTCGTTCACATGTAAACATCCGTTAAAAGTGTCAGCGTCCATGTCACAGCGGGCAGACGAACACACAGGTGGGTGAGCGTCAGAAGAACAAACTGGAGGTTCTTGAGTATCCTTTACCTCTCAGCTGTCTGATATCTTCGGGCGTAAAGTGACTGGTGGAGAGTCTCAGGCGTTTAATATGATCTTTGTTGTCAGACGAGGATGTCTGCAATGACCTTCCTGACGTGAATGAGCTTCCTGCTGGTCAGTGACGTCACAGACGGACACGCCTGGATTCCTGATGACCAACAGCCCGCGTGCAACCAGTGATATCGTGATTCGATGAGCACAAGAGGCTGAACTCTGCACCTGTTTGGAGCTGCTGGAGTGGAAGCCTTTCAGTGAAACATGAAACAATCCAGTTGCTTCCGCATAGCACGTAGATGCACAGAACTCGGCTCACTGCATTCCTCTGAATCCCAACTGCACACTGAAGGTCACCTGCAACAACGTCTTTGAAAAGTGGAGACAATCAATTCCCTGTTTAGTGTAATGTGTTCATTCAGCAAACCCAGAGGCACTAGTTTGACTCGCCCCCAGAGATCTCGGGGGGGGTCCTCTCTGTGGACTCTGTAGAGGAGCTGCGGGACCGGCAGGACTCCGAGGACAGATGCTGGGACGCTTGAGGACTGTCCACCCCACAATGCATCAGGGGAACGTACACGTCATCCATGTTTGGCAGCACAAAAACTTTCTGGGGAAAGAAAAACGACTTCAGGAGAAGAAGAAGAAGCACCGTGCATCACAGGTTCAGTTCCTTTTCTTTTACCTGGAACTCGTCCTGCAGTTTCTTTTCAATCCATTCGGTCACATGACAGAATGTCACCTCCCTCTCACCCAGTTTGGGTCGAACGCGCAGGTCCAACTTGGGCGGCACACTGAAGCTGTACCTGCACAGGACGTCGGAACCTTCAGGACATTTGTGTCACGACAAAAATGAAACATCATAATAAGTTTACACAAAGACATTTTTCTTTGCTTTTGAATCTTTAAATCTGTTCACAGTTCATCAGTGTAATACGTGTTATGTCTTCAGCTGAACTTGTTGAACTGTTGAACTCTCTTGTTGCTGATTTAAATGTATGTTTTTCTTTTCTTCAGTTTTTGTGCACGTTGAAAATAAATCTCACTCATCACACTCATCACACAGTACCAGATCCTGTCTGTCGGTGGCGGCGGGATGTTGACAACCAGAGGCCCTGACAGCTCCTGAACCTCCACAGTGAGCAGGAGCGGAGTGTTTGACATCTCCTCAAACTTCTTCCTGATGAACTCGTTTTCCGTCGCCTTCTGGAAATATTTGGATTTTGCAATTTTGTCCACAAATCTCAAAATCTTCCTTCCAGTCTTTCCACTCGCAGTCCTGTTAGATGACATTAGAGGAAATCATCAGTGTGGTGCTGTGTTTGTGGGAAGATCTGGCACTTGAGATGCAACAGCCTAAGTGTGAATGAAGTCAGAATATATGTAAATGCCATCTACAGCCACCTGGAGTGAAAACTCTCAGCTATTTTCTACACTGGAATTCATGAGACAGATGGCTGGAGGTAACACTTACCAATGGTACTTGGACACCTTTCAGTCATTTTTTCATGTATTTTACTTTTGTATCTCAGTTTGAACACATTCAATTTGTCTTTTACCCTTCAGCGGTTGTGGTGCCTTTTTCCCCCACCGGCCCTTGAGGCTCAGAGAGCAGCAGCTCCTCTTCGTCAGATGAACCAGCGCTGGATGACTCTTCATCGCTGTCTGCCAGCACACTGAGGACTGGCCTGCAGCTAAAGAAATAAAAAGATGAACACTGCAGCTTCATGGTAATGGAGGAGCTTGTGACAAACTTCTGGACTCATCGGTGGGACAGAAGATTAAGATGCATCCAATATGGCTGAACTGGTGATGAGAATGTTTTTGGTTCATCGCTAACCGTGTGCTGCCATCGTCAGTCGTCCAGTCTGTGTCCTGGCCGCCGTCTTTACCCAGCTTGGACAGGTTGAACTTGGTCTGCAGGGTCATCTGCAGGGTACCAGAGTAGACCAGCTGCAGCTCCACCCACAGGCCTGCAGGGGGAAGCACAAGGAGGTCAGCGCCAGAGCACCACATAAGACCATGCACACACACACACACACACACACACACACTCTGCCTAATCTGGACACACAACTCAGTAGGCAGACTAATCAGCTTTCATTGTGATAATCAAGCCCCTGAAAATGAATAATAAATTACAAGGCATCATAAATCTCCCTCTGGGGCTGACACATCTGGACGAGGCAGGAAGGACAGGGCCGAGCTGGAAACAGGATCATCTGTCAGTGGGTGGTTGTGTAACAAACACGAAAAAAAAAAAAAGAAAAAGAAAAAAGGATCACACACTGACTTGTCATCATTAACAGTGGCGGCCAGATTGTCTGATGTTACAACACACACACAAGGCCACAAAAATATGTTCTAAATGTGCACGGGCCCTGTGCTGAGGGATTACAAGAGGATAACAATGTCTGATCTGATGCTCTGCAGCTATAATCACAGGAACATCAACTCGCGTTCTTCCTCCTCGTTCGCTGCCGTGTGTGTATCAGTATGTGTGTGTCTGTCAGCCACAGTGTGGCCTCACCTCTGTGGTCGACCTCTGGTTGGGAGGTAGATATGATCTGTGGCATGGAGCAGCCCATGTCCAGCTCGGTCAGCGTCAGCTCATTCATGAAGTAAGGTAGCTGCAGAGGGCAGACGACAGATTACAAAAAGTTTTTTTTTTTTCTTTTTGGGACATGGTATCTGTGATTCAAACTGCTCGCACTCTGATTTTACTGAGTTTCTTCTGGATCTTGAGCGACACCGCATCAGCCCAGTGCTTCTCTCGAAGGAAATCCCAGAAGATTCGACCAATAAGAGCGTTGACCCACAGCGAGTGACCCCTCCCTGAATACTCTGCTAGATCACAGGTACACTGCAGAGAAGACACCTGAGTCAGAGTTCCACCAGCGGGTTTGAAACTTCTCATGTTGTCTTACTTACACTGCCTTTAATGGTGGGGCTTGTGTCCGTGCTGAAGGCTGCAGGGCTGGCGTGAGGCAGCAACTCCTCTGTCGCCAGGAGGCGGGACATGTATCTGTGGTAGTCTAGCAGTGAAATACCCCTGGTGCTAGTGGAGGTCTGTTTGAGATGGATGGAGGCGACTGGGGGTGTGGAGGAGGCATCGTCGTCACTGCTGCCCAGTCTGACGCTCTGGGATGGTGCTGGGTCCCCTGGTGCAGGAAAACAACAGCTTCCATGACTGGAAATTCCGCAACCAGCAGCAAGTTATATAGTCTAGATTTGCTGTCAGGTAATTTGGAAAAAAGAGGGATCAGTTAGTGGAGTTTCACTCCACTGTCCTTTAGGAAATCCATGGGACATTAGCTGTCCTTAACAACACTATTAGTGACTTGAGACGATGGATGGAAACAAAGTGATTAAATAACAGATTTGTGAGAGTGAACTTAAACGCTTCATCTTTTAACAACTGCCATGTGTCTCAAACCAGTATATTACATTCCCTGGTCTCGCTGCCATCAACCCCCCCCCAAGGCTGATTGAGGTTTAGGTGTTCAAGGATTAATGAGGAATTTATTTGTTCGACCAACCCACGTGTTCTCTCTGGTGTCAGTGAGATCTGTATGTTCCCTCAAAGGCTTAGTCATGCAGAAAATTGGAGCATATCACCCATAATCCACACATATACAGCTCCTGGACAGAAGCCTTAGTGACGACTGCCTCTTCACTAATGCATTATTTATGTTTCTCACTCCCAATCTGGATACACATCTGCCAGCTTTGCCCCATACCTTTCTTCTTTACTTACCCATGGATGCAAGCAGGAAACGGCGAAACCACTCCTCCTTCTCTCTTCCTGTACGTCCAAAAAGGTAAAGAGAGGTAGGGGAGTCATTGGCAACTTCAGACGAACTTTGTCTTGGATGTGCAGGCTCTGCTCTTGGTTTCTCTTCCTGTCTCTCTTCCAACCTTCCTCCATCTTGCTGCTGGGAGGTTGATCCTCCACACAGCTGGATGCAGATGGGATACTTTGGATTCCATGTTCTTTTCCGAGCCAACACAGACGGCAGCAGGAATACCTTCATGGAACAATGGCAGAGAATTTAAATGGCACTACAACCAGATGTGGAAATATCAGGCAATGTGCCTTGACCTAACTAAACTGCCTTAGGGTTAGGGTAGTGACAGAAAATAATTCTTTTCTTTTCCAATTACAGTGACAATGTCCTGCCTGCTGGTGTAACATCACCATGAAGTCCATATTTGAAGGTGATGATGTCTACAACCGTCTCTGCTCCTCAGTTTTCAACAATTACTTCAATCAGCCATAAAATTGCAGCTGTAAATTAAAGGTAACTCTACTCATCACCACACCTTGCTGTTTGCGAGCTGAAAGGAGCAGGATTTGATGAAAGTGGCCTCTTGGATCCTCTCATCGTACGTGGCCCTGCGACTAATGTTTGTACGTGGGGAGTCCAGACGAAGACAGGATCCCTCCAGCGTGGCGAACACAGAGTGAGTCAGTGCTGAGTGGTGGCTTTCTGGGTCATAGTCCTGGATCTCATTCATCCAGCCCTGGAAATACAGAAGGCGATGGCTAATTAAAATCAAAGCCGTGTCAGGGTGGATTTATGCTGCTGATAAAAAAAGAAAAAGAGAGCAGCATAAAGAGGCGAATCCAAACAAAGGATTACAATCTTCAGTTTCTTTGTAAAGCAAAGACAATTTGTGCAAACAGATCTGATATTTTGTTTACAGAGACTGCAGGAAAAAAAACAATTGAGGGAAACACTGTCATTGTGTAACTCCAATACACCCATATCATGTGCGGTGCGTCCCCAGTCCTGGGGTCTTTTCAGAATAAAATGCACTCCAAATACAGAATTTTAGGAACAGTAACTTTCTCGACTTTAGCGGACCGACACCAAACTGCTAATGACCCAACATCTGAGCGTTCTCCAACCACCCACCTGCCTCATGCCCTGATGAATTACAGCTTGCTCCTGTCTGTTCGTGCCTCTAATTGCCTCTGGAACTGACAGTCTCTGGGTGCGAGCTGTCCTCTGTGTGCTCCTCAAGCTCTGCTATGAGTAATTATCACTAAAGCCCCAGCCGTTTTTGTATTTAATTGCAGTCTGGCCAATTCATGTACTTTCATGCCACTTTCAGGGGATTTCATCTGCCAAGGAGCAAGTCAGCCGAGGTGTTGAAGTGACTAGTTCACTCTGTTTCATAATAATTCACTTGACTGAACGGTAGGAGGCTGCTGCTGAGAGAAGCCTGCGCTTATGTTACTGTGAACGTCAGATTTCGATTTCAGAGTTTGTTTTGAACTTTTTCTCTGACGTTCTATCTAAATTTAGAAGTGTCAGTTGGTTGGGTGTGTTGACACTGAGAATGTTACCCTACCTACGTCCTAATAGCCCAGTACGTGACGACTCTCACGCTCATTAGCTCAGTCCTTTTACTCATCTAAATACTGCTGTAGGCTTTGTCGCGTTGGCAGATTATTAGGTGGAAGGCTTAAAGCCCACGCTTTCCAGTCTCTACGGCAAGTGATGCAGACAAGCATAACACAAAAACACGATAGCTATGTGAGTGATGTGATGGTTGTACATGTTGTTAGTATGGATTAACCATGGAGAATGTTAATCAAGCTAATGCCATTGGCTATTGCCTTGAATTTAAAGGACAGACAATGCAATCAGCTGCATGTCTGTCAGACAACAGGCAAGAGAACAAAGTATACGAAACACAGGATAAGGCATGCTACAGTCTCTTTCCAATGTTGTTGAATCACACAGGGCTTTTCTCCTCAATGGCTCTTTTTACCTTGAAGGTGTCGGGCTCAGTGCTGACAAAGCTACCCGACAGAATCTCCTCTCCTGATGGAGTCTCTGCTGATCTGTTCGAAGAGGATGAGCAGAGAGACCTGGAAGAGCCCATCCTAATGAGCAACAGTCCTAGCATGAAGCCTAATGCCAACCCAAGGGCCATGCCAGAGAAGTATGGATTAAGAGGTAGGATAAAGTAGGCATAGGACAACATGGCCACAAAAAATAAGCTCATGCATGGTGGAGGATGGGGCGGTGGTAGAGGAGAAGAGCTAACGTGATAACTAGTGGGTGCTCTTTTCATTGGCTTGTGAGTCTCAATGGCAAACACTTGGATTGTGTCACCATCTGTGCATATTTCCAGCTCTGCACCCCCATGAGGTTTGCTGTGTACAGGGCATGTATTGTGTTGGCTTCTGCCAGGATGTCTAACTGAAGGCCAGTCAAATATTTCAGCGTCTGTTCTCCTACTGCTCCTCACAGGAGACTCCAACGCTCCTGTATCCGTGCTTCCTTCACATCCCAAACATTTGGAGCTGACCTGGTGAACCCCCTGAGTCTTGCACTGGTGTTTGGGGCTACCCGCACTCTCCTCTCTCCTGATCTTATTGAACATACTGCTCAAGGGTTCGTGTACGGCCTCAGAGAGTTTCCTCTTGGTGTCCTCTAGTTCCATTTTGAAGAAGCCCCCTTTCAGCCCTTCTCCACAAGGAGAAAGTGCACATGGAGAGGGCGGTGCAGTTCGTGAGTCGCCATTGCTGCGATTTTTGGTTTGAGTCAGCTGCTTCCACAGATGGAGGTTGAGGCGGGAGTCCGATTTTGACTGCGACACTTCCGGCTCTGAGCGTGAGAGTTCTGTGGAGATTGACTTCACAAGGCTGAGAAGCGGCTTAGGTCTGAGGGTGGAGCCTTCTTTCAGCTCGAGCTCCGTGGAAAGGGACTTCACTAGGCTGGCCAGGGGTCGGTGGGTGGGTGAGGACTGTCCCGGGGAAAGGAAACTTGTGCCTGTGTTGGAGCAATTAACCAGAGAATCAGGGGAGGAGGGTGACAGAGGGACATGAAAATCCTGGGACTGCACCCCTCTGTCATCCTCAACCGAGAGCTGTCTCTCCTTTGAAAGAGAGATAGATGGGTAGTCCTCATCGTGATCAAGGGAGAAAATGAGCTCACTATCATCCAGGCTGTTCCACTCTCCCTCTGTCCCTGTAAGCTGGATCACTATCCCACGCGGGAGATGTCTCTTCATTCCATGAGCGGTGGATCCTACTGGGGACAGGGCAAGACCTTGGCTGTTGGCCTCCGGGAGAGGCCTGCTGCCTTCTCCTCCATTATCCCTGCTTCTTTCATCCCAATTATTTCTACCCTCTGCCATTTCTTGACTTTACATCACACAGCCACGGCCCCAGATTTGCTGGAAGAGAATAAACACAGAATAGTCAGCCACATTATTAAGCCTTGGATGCGAAAGAAATGAACACAGGCAGGCATATTTTCTATGCTTCTGCCTCATTTAAAAACTGCTTATGCGGTGACAATTACGTATTAGTATGTGAGTATCATGTAGTTTAGCTGTGTACTGGAGACTAGTGAGTGGATAAGAGCCAAGTAAGCACCTCTCCCAAAGCTGTCGTCCCACATACTGAATGAGTTTTAGAGGCATGCAAAAAATAGAAAGGACAGCCTTTCTACCCCGATATACTGTGCAAACCAGGACAGCTCTGACTTGTGGGTCTGACTGGACGTGTACAATTTCTTCAGTTTGTCTAGAGTGATTGTCTGTGCGCCAGTACATGAGATAAAAAGGTTACTCAACCTTTCAGTATAAACACAGAGACACAACCCTTTCTCACATGTCTTCAAGAGTGACTATAAGTTACTTTATGTCATATTAACGTTGGAGGTGTTGCAACCATACCAACAGAAGCATTTTCTTGTGAGTAAAAAGAGCATATCTGTCTCACTGGGCAACAACGGTTCAGAGGCCTGGGATCCCTTTTCATTCACTGCCTTGCTCTTTATGTGAGATAAATCCTTCTTCTGGTTCTGGTGAGATTTACGTAACTGTATTACAAGGCTATGTGGCAGAATTTCAACCAATTCCACAGCAGCTGGTGCATTCTGACTAATCTGCTTGCACCCAAAATGGACGGTGAGGAGATAAACCTCACAGTCACACATGCAGGCATTAGCTACCTTCACATTGGGGAACCATAGCTGGAGGGTCGCAGAGTGCGGACACACCTTTATGTCGCAGGGAATATGCAGGCCTATACGTTTTTTTGTGGTACTTGGAAATGTGCTGTCTACTGTTACTAATTTGATAAGATAACCTAACTGCTGATGTTAGCATTTAGTTGAAAACCCAGATGTGCTGAAAACAACCTTGCAGACTTTTTTTGTCCTGTTCAGTGGTGCATAAATATGCACCTCAAGATTTCCCCCCTCACGTAGTGTTTGTGTGATGTGTGCTGACTCCCTTGACTTTGTCCTTTGGGGTTTTGTAATGCTGTTTTAACTGTTTTGTTGAAAGTATTCAACTGTGACAACCCCAGAGGCCATCATGGCTCAGTGTGGTTTAAACAAGGACAAAGAACAGAATGAAGTATGAGGTACCTACACCTACACACACACACACACACACACACACACACACACACACACACACACACACACACACACACACACACCATCTAAT
>CAAKHB010001848.1:27104-49269 GCA_901007665.1 Aeoliscus strigatus | reverse complement strand
TTCTAATCCTGGTAAAATAAGGGAGCTGTTCCATAAGGTTTCATGTGAAATATAGAGATTGTGCCAATGACTGTAACATGTAATCATAGACAATATACAAAATGTAAGCCTGAGGGCAGATGTGCCTTGAATGTGCATTCTTTGCAGTGGCCAGCGGGGGCGACTTAACTGAAAATATAATCATTTTATTACCCCAGTGAATGGTTTATGTCCAACCTTTGATTAACATCTAAGCAACTGTGTACATTTACATGTGTTGTGTGAGTTATTAGTCATTTGTCACTTTGTGTTATATTGAGATTGACATTCAGCTGTACAGAAAGACACAATGGAATTTGTTGATTAAGCATGAAATTAATTGAGATTCATATAAAGATTCTCTCCACACAACACACACAAATTGTGTGAAAACACTGAAACATATGATTGACATGACAGTGACTATTTCCACTTCTTTTATACAGTCTATATATTGGTGTTTGGTTGATCCTTTCCTCTCACCATTAGAGTTTTTGTATCTGACTTTGTGTTTGTGGGTTTGTGTTCCACCCCGATCAGACACAAACAGTGACAATCTCAGATTAACATTAATGCAGGGTTTAACTGTGAAATCTGTCAAATCACACAGCAGGATTAGAAGCTCAACCAACATTTGAGTTTGTTTCCAAGCTTGCTCATCTCTCTGACCGAGAGAAAACAACCCTTATCTTCAATTTCACGTGAACAGGGCATATGCACACAATAATAAAAAAAAATGCAGAAATTTGAGTGCAACTGTTGAATAAGCTAGTGGCCATTTATTGAAATCAAAAGTCATGAGAAAATGATGATTTTGATGATTTTATAAGCCCTTTTTGATCTTATTTAATGTGAGACTGAGATGTACTGAATTATGTGTTATTCTTGACAGCCAGAATCACAGTGACGTCCAACAGTGTAACAACAGGAGAAATATCAGTTGACAAATGAAGGTAAAAAAAAAATCATTCATAGAGGAAGAACTAGGTCCGGTGATTATGAATGCACAAAAAAGAAGATGATAACTGCAGCTATACGCTGTAAAAAGTAATCAAAATGACTCAGCCACGAGACTAGTGTGGCATGCAGACTGAGGAGCTGAAGTGGGAAAAGGCTTTAGGTAAATTTGCACTTTGCAAGTCAAAGCACTGACATTCTGACAGACCTTCAGTCTTTCTCCCACGTCACATGACATTAGAAAGAAACATATGGTCTTACCCGTGTGTTAACGTTGTTCATGGCGATGTGTCCAAGCCTGCTGGTCAGGGTTCTCCTCTGATGATGCCTTCTCCATTTGTCTGCGACAGGACCATCGAGTGAGGAGGAGCTCCTCTCTCTCTCTCTCTCTCTCTCTCTCTCTCTTTCCCATAGAAACACACACCTCCTCTGGAACCAACTGCCTGTATCCAGATGTGTCATGCGCTGCCGAGAATCACAGCAAACTGATTATGAAAAGCATGGTTGAGCTGCACGATAATCCTGATTTACGGTCTTGCAGTCTCAACACACACACACACACACACACACACACACACACACACACACACACACACACACACACACACACACACACACACACACACACACACACACACACACGATATATTTTAGCTGTTGTTGAATATACATCCTGATATTAAATCCATCCAAAATACTGGACTTTTGACCTATGAGCTTTAGCCCAGCTGAGACCAGGTCATTGCTCAGTTTGAGCGGTTACACAAAGTTTGTCAGCTCAGTGTAACGTTGTTTTTTTAATGGTGGAGCAGTTGAACTACCAATGAAACAATGAGATGGGGGATTAAAATGCAGTTTGTGATGAGTCTTGATTAAACATATTCCATAATTCTACCTTAATAGACACTCATTATGCAATAATTGAAACAAAGGTGATCATGAGCACTCAGGGCGTAACAAGACAATGTTAATGTGCTGTGTGTGTCCGTAAAATGGAAGAGTTCTTCCAGTGATTGCAAATGCACAATTTAAGTATGTGTGCCTGTTGCCTTCATAGCCACCCCCCACCCCCACCACTGAGTTCATTCATTTCAAAAATACAACACTTGATTGCAATATAAATGTGGAACCATTGGTCGTCAATTTTCACAGACAATTAAAATGCTGGAAGGTTTTAATCAGACTGCCACATAAATGATCATCTGTGAAAATAAACCCAAGTCTAATCATTGCTATTCTCATGCTGGAGTTACAGGTTTATCAAAAATGCCCTTGAGAAACTGAATGGGAAGGTCTGTAAAAACCTCTTTTACATCTTGTTCCCCACCAACAGACGACAGTTGTCCTTGTAGTAATTGTTTAGTTTGGTGAAGTGAATAAAAACCAGTATAAACCTGTGGCAGGGCACCATTTGTCAAAGTGATTCAACATGCATGATTAGACTTATCTAACACAGCAGACAGGCCAGAGGACAAATATATAACAATCTATCTTCCACAGCACGTTAATGAATGTTCCCTACGTCAACGTTTGACATCTTATGAACAGGGACTCAGAGGAACTATGTGCCCCAGCTGTGACAGGACACACAGCTAGAGAATGATCTGGTTTTTGAAACTTCGGTTGAGGTCTTTGTGAGGGAGAACAATGGAGTTGAGGATAATCACCTCGCAGGGGATGGTCACGTTACAACCTGGGGAGACAAAGTAAAGGCGACTCTGGGAGGTGACGACACGCTGCAAGAAAAGCTGAAATAATCATATTTAAATTACCGACACTCAGAAGTTATTCAGTCAGCATGAGACAGATTCTGAACCAAATGATCATGAAGATTACCCAGAATTGTGATTGAGGGTGTGAGCTTTCCTTCTCTGAAGAGGGTCTCACTGTCAATCTTTGCAAAGGGATCATTGGGGTTAGGGTCACTTGGGGTTCCTTCTACTCGTGCCCACTTGCCGATTGTGCTGTCCCATCCCACAATGCTGTTCAGAACACAGCAGTGATCCTTCAGACAAAAGACACCACAGAGGTTGGTAAATAAACAGGAAGACACGACCCATGAAGAGGTCAAAACGGAACAAATGACATCTGGTGTCACTTCACTGCACCACGTCAACTTTGAGTCCATGTGCTCTGCTCACTCCGACACATCAAAACACTAAAAACCACATACGTGAAGGGGAAAAAAACGTGGCTTATAAGAAAATGTTAAATTACATCTGTTCTGAGTTGTGTGTGCTTACCTGTAGAGTCGCACCATGGAGGATAATAGACTCACGAACTCTAACCCCAGCGCCAATAGTCACTCCAGTGCCAATAGAGACATTTGGACCGAGCTGCACAGACAAAAGTTCCCCAGTCACTACCACCTGAAGCCCAGCAGCAGTGAGAAGATTCAATACGAGGAGTCACATCTGGCACCATTGTTGTTTGGAGTGTAAAATGTGAAGAAGAACATTCTGGGAAATGTATCAGGGAGGCCAGAGGGAAGTTTATCCAATGTAAGTTAATACATAGATATTACTTCACCCCCCCTGGACTCCATAGGACAGGTCTATTATGAAAGTAAAGGCAACTTTGGAAGGTGATGACACACTGCAAGAAAGAACACACTACTATATACCGTCGGATAGACTCTGCAAGGGTCTACATGGGACAGTTAAATTATCCACTTCAGTCAGTTAATTTATCCTTATCAGCTACTTCATCTTAGTCAGTATATTTATCCAGTTTAGTGCATAATTTAAATTAATAACACTATAAATATTACTGTTACTGTTACTAGTTTAACTTATGAACTATTTGGTGGTACTTTTTTACTTTTTTCTTTTTACCTGAAGAGTATTTACTTAGTATTTACATCATGCACATACAGTATACTTGACAATAAAGTTGACTTTGACTATTACCTGACAATCTCGGTTGGAAATGTGGAACAAAGGCAGGGACTTTCCTACATGTTCTACGGGAATGTAGTCTGATACAACCATTGTGAGTTAAAGTGATAAAGTAACATTTGGAAAGGCTCTGGAGATAGAGATCCCCGTCTCGCCAAAACTATGCCTGATACTTCGGGCTGGCTATGCCTGAAGTATTCTCAGGTTTTGGAAACGTACATCCCCACCAGACTGTGAAAAAATGGATGAACGGAGGAGATGGTGTATTGTAGCTGTGTGTCAAATTCAACCTGAGTGTGTGAATTATTCTGTATTAGCATAAATATGTAGGTGCCAGACACCAGGGACCCACTATAACCCCTTCAGACCGTCTTAAAGTGTAACGTGGGAAATAAATACAGACAGTGTGAAGAACAAATGACACCTTTAATACGCTCAATCATAAAGACACGATGGAAACTTACCATAGCAGTGGGGTCGATGTTGGCAGTGGGATGAATGTAGACGTTACCTTGAGAGATGAGAGAACGATGAGGACCAACTGTAAAGCTAAAAAGGGCCAAAGCTACAGAGAGTTATTGAACTTACCCCTGATTTTTGGCCTACCCTCCGTATCTGAAGACAGCCTCTCTGGGTGAGTAGTGTGGTACTGGTTCAGGTACAATCGACTGGCATAGATCGCCGAGCTGAAAACAGACATGTCCCAAGTCATCAACAATGGACCGCCCTCCGCTCACCACCTTCCACTCACCCAGCAGATTTGATCTGGCTCCAGAAGCTGAGGGTTTTGTACACGTAGAGTTTACTCTGTCCTGCCAGGGCCGTGAAGACGTCCTGCTCCAGCCGGATGGCTTCGGCTCTGTGCCAACCGTTGGCTGGCTCCTCTCTGCAAGGGAGAGATCGGAGTTCCAAAGTTCCAGGACCCACATACACTTAAAATTACAATATATCAGTATTGGAGAATAAGTATGATTGAAGCATTATTCTTTTTTAAATGAGGCACATAGTTTTCCAAGGTCGGACATAAATTAGTATGCAGTATTATGCCATAACTGATCATGACCTCACTACAGGTAACAGTTCCTGCGACAGCCTTTGACACAGACAGGAGCAGGCTGCTGCTGCAGCTTCGCCCAAACATGTCAATCAAAAGCAGAGTTTCACCTTTCACGGACCAACTCATCAACTATTTACACAATTCGTTGTATTATTAGCCTCCTGTACCACAAAATGTGCCAGTCAAAAATGAATACTGTGCAAATGTAGGATGAGCTTTCTTTTCAAACATTCAGTGACTGTGCACCAATCAAACACCCAAAGCATCTATTTAAAATGCATCACTGGTGCCAACATTGACCTGTCCGAGTTGGACTGCAACTGAAGCTGATTAGTTTCTAGTTATCCTAAAACTAAGCAACTAGGTCTGCATGCTCCATATTAATAAGGGTCTGAGCTGTGGTGTATTGTGAGAGCCTCAAGATGAAACAGTCTTAAAAATGGATGAAAGGAATATTTTAAAGGATTCCACCCATAATCGAAGTTGTATCAAACAGGAGGGGATACGGTTAGAGGCGGAGGAGCCCCTGTGAGATTTGGCAGTGGAGCTCTCCTCACCTCTTTCAAGTGTATCTGACATGTTCAGAAATTGTGCTGATTCTGAGATAATCTTCAGTTAAGTGCTATTGATGTTGGTTGGTAAGTTATGCACAGTGTTGCTTGACTTTGAGGGGCCATGTTTCACATTCACCAAACAATGATCATATAAAAATACAGTGTGTTTTTTTTTTAAATCCAATAAAAGCAAACTGAAGAAAGATCCCACACATTTTTCTTTGATCCTAGGTGAGTGACCGGGTTTGAGACTTTCTTTGATTTCAGCCTCAGTGAGCTTTCAAAGACAACATCACGTTTCATCACCTCCAGCCCATTGTTTGAGTCTGACAACAGACCGGAGAAGATCCGAGTCAGACAGACAAGTCCACCCTGGACAGACCTTCACTGAGAGGTCACAGGTCATGAGACAGCACATCAGTCAGAGGCAGTGGTTAGTGTTGTCCAAATTAATAGTAAACGACAAAAGCTCAGCCCCACCAATCAGCTCCAATCACCCAGTGTCCTGTAGTCATTGAGCTCCTCTAATAAATTCACTGATCATCAAACAGACTTTTACTAATTTTACTAATGTTACTAGTAGTCATACTAGAAAATCTCTCTTTGAGAAATTTCGAGGTGGGTCTGCCCCGTTGCCGTCCGCGTCCCGCCCATCGCCCTCCCGTCCTCCCGAAATTGCAGAGCTGAAGGACCGTAGGCCGTTCTTACGAACGCTGTAGCACCATAGGCCCTGTCGGCTTCAAAGTGCCAAACCACCATAAAACCCATAGAAAACCAATACACAACCTTTAGACAACCAATATACAACCATTACTTCAGACATTGATAACCCATTCACAACTTATACCCAAACAATACACACCCCACAAACAACTGTTAATTAACCTGTAAATAACCATTTCACAACCTATAAACAACCAATAAGCCACAGGGGACAAAGCACCCACGGTTGGCAAGGCAATGATTCCCCAAACGCATAGTATAGTTTACGGCCGTAGGTGAAAGTATGCCTGAGCTACAGGAGATCAGGCCGATGTTGGTGCGTGTGTCTGTGTATGTGTGTCCTGTGTGTGTGTGTGACAGACACCACAGCCGTTTTCTCCCCTTTCTGCCTGCTCGGCTGGGACCGGGGGAGTGGCCGCTTTCAGGCCCATAGCGTGAGAGCCGTACATCCTATCGACGAGCCGTTTTTTTTTCTCGGCGTCAGAGGAAGCAGACCTATCCGACGGTATATAGTGTATTTATATGTTAAATGGATAAAGATTGGAAAAAAATAGGAGTTTAGGCCAGAACATGTTTATGAAGGAAAAAACTCACGCTCGCCGGCCTGTAGCGTGAAAATGGAAAGACGTGATGCTTTGAAAATTACACATGTTAAAGGGGACACAGAATACTACAAAATAGTAAAGTTTCAAGTCAATAGATCAAATACAGAGGACACAAGACCAAGCTGATTGGAAAAAAGTTGCTGTTTTTCAGCCCAGATTTGAGGGCCAGACGGCGCTTTCAGCGCATTTGCAAGAAAACCGAAAAAGATAGAGCTTTCAGAGATTTGCCGTTGGATTCAGCACAAAAATACCTAAAAAAGTGAGTGTATTTTTATGTACCTGGACCAAAAAAATGGCCAAAAACATTAAAAAGTCCAGTGATGTGTTTTTCGATTTCTTTGATGATTTGGCTGCATTTTCGACGGCGCACCTCGCCTTTCTTTGAAGGTCACATGAAACCGGAACGAGATATGGGCTCGAAAGTCACACGGCTGAAGAGCCCACGAAAATCTCTACCAAAATAGTGTATTTTAGTGTGTCTGGATCCAAACCGGAGTCCACAGCATTACGGTGCTTGGCAAATTTAGTTTTTCTGTCTGAGGCTCCCACACTCTACCCACTCTAGCTTTCTCTCTGGAATGTCAATGATTGTGTATGGGGGAACCTTTGACCTTTGACTGTTCCAAATGGTTCCAGAACACCAGCAACATTTAATCATCTGGTCCTGGTCCATTAGCAGCAGTCACTAACATTTCCTTACAATCTATTCAGAACTTTTGAAGTTATTTTGCTTCAACGGACAAACACACGAACACCAGTAGATCAGAACCTCCTTGGTGGAGGTAATAAGCAGTGTCATCTGTTTGTAAAGTGGACACAGAGACAAGATGATGTGCCATCCTCTATTTCAGGGGTCCCCAACCACCGTGGACCGGTACTGGTCTGTGGTTTATGTGTTACCGGGCTGCACGGGGAAAAAATGTAATTAGAAGATGTTTATTTTGTAAAAACTAGCATTCTAGATTCTTTCCAGTCTTTCACACGTCTCTTGGCCCATGTCACTTCATAGTTAGTGAAATGAAGACCACAAACTTGCTGCACAGGGGAACAGGCCCGCAGAGGGATAATCACATGCACCAACGCTGCTCTGCATAGTACGTGGAGACAAGAGAATGAGGCAGTGAAGCATTAACAGACAGAACACACACACGTCAGGTGTCACTGTCTGTCCTTAGCCCAGACGGAACTGTTTGGTTGAACACAGGCTTTTTTAAGCCTGTGTTCAACCAATTTGTATATATTATATTATATTATATATATTATATTATATATTATATTATAAACTACCGTTCAAAGGTTTGGGGTCACTAGGAAATGTCCTCCTTTTTGAAAGAAAAACTTTTCTTCCATGAAGATAACTCGTCTAGACATGTGGACTATTCACGGGAAACGGCTTATATTTCAATGGAATATCTATGTCCATCTACAGAGGTCATTTCCACCAGCCATCACTCCTATGTTCTAATGCTATATTTCGATAGTTTATCATGTTAAAAGGTGAATGGTGATTAGAAAACCTTTGCGCAATTATGTTAGCACAGATGAAAACTGTTGATTAGAGAAGCTATAAAACTGGAATTGTCTGCTGCTGGTACAGTTGTATTTAGTCGTGTTTTTTCTCCACACCATGAAGACCAGTCCGTGAATGAACAAGGTTGGGGACCGCTGGGCTTGAACACCTTCAACGATCAACATGGGGCACTTTTTTTAACTGTTCTAAGAGCGGAGAGCTTTTCTTGCAGGGAAAGTGGCATCAGAACACAGAAGAGCAAAGTACTATCACTCTGTGACACACAGGTATGCACGACGTACTGACCATCAGCAGTGTAAACACTGGGATGGTCTCTGCACATGATCTTCTCATTCATTCCCTAAATATGCCATGAGAGCAACATTCACAAAGCCTCCTACAAGCTCTGCCTCATCATAACACCACTCTCTACGTGCTCTATCACCACACCGTGCAGCTGAGTTGGGCCAACTTACCCATCATATGGATATCTGATGATTGTGTGTGGGAACAAAAATCACGGCATGAGAAGGGAGGGAAAAGAGACAAATGAAGACAAGAAAAGAAATGAAACAGACTGGATTCCCACACATCCCCAAGAGGGAGCTCAGCTTCAACTCACAACAGCATGTCCTGTTGATTCTTCTGGAAGACGGCGCCAATGTGCTGGAAGATATCCGGGTTGAACAGGTAGATGCCACAGTTGATGATGTCGCTCACAAACGTGCTTGGCTTTTCCACATAATGGAGAACCTACGTTGAAAAGACGAGTTGATATGATTTCGTGTTCAAGCAGGACTGAGTGGACAGAACAGCGACAGGAAACGGTACAAACCTCATGTGTGTGCTCATTTTCAACAATACAGCCATAATTCATCGACTGCTTTCTGTTTGCCTGAGAACAGGAGGACAGGTGTCTACTTTAATGAACAGATTCTACATCTCGTGGATATGAAGACAACTCACTGTCGTCCCCAGGATGACAAAGCTGTTGGCTTCTCCATGTTCCTTCTGGAAACTGAGCATCTCTGCCAGAGGAAAGGCTGAGCACACATCAGCGTTGAGAACAAAGAAAGCCTGTGGACTGCCAGAGACAATCTGGTCTCTGAAGTGGTAGATGCCCCCTCCGGTGCCCAGAGCTGCATACTCCTGCAAATACCTGCAGCCAATGACAGACGGTTATTCAGCATGAGGAAAACCTCCAAACAAACATGGGTGTGAAGCTGTCATGTTGTTTACCTGTTTATGTTTACCTGATGGAAATTTTGAACTCCTGTTGTGCATTCATGAGGAATCTGGTCAGTTCTTCATTTGGCTGATAAAAGCCGATGAGCAAGATCTCCTTCATATTGGGTACCTGGAGTTCACAACACGTTCATCAGTCGACTTTTTCTGCCTCAGTGTCAGAAGGTACAAGTTGATGATCAATGAACGTAACACAAACGAAGCAGAAATAACAGCATTGAATGAATGAACAGAGGCCGTACATGTTGTGTTTCTTTGTATTCTCACACCTTAACTCACCTTGGCACATGACTCGATGTGATGCTGCAGCATGGGCACACCAGCAACTGGGAACAAGGGTTTGGGAACTTCAAACGACAGAGGCCTGAAGCGAGTTCCTGCAAACACACTGACTTGGTTCATTCCTTCTCTGTTCAACGTTGATGTCCAGAGGACATCAACATGTCTGTTCTTAGTACAACAGAGGAAAACTGCTTCGAACTGAAGTGACGTGACTTCATCACACAACAAAGAAAATACATGCCAATGTGTCCTATCTACATTTAAAACTTGAGTCTAGATTTCTGCATCCTAGTCACTTCTGGACATGAGGATGTGAAGGGAACAAGAAGAGGACACGACCACTGTTCAGATAAATGAACAGTCCTTCATGACACTGTAGATGACATGAGCTCTCTCCTCTCCGACCAAAAAAATCTACAACTTGAACGTGTCTCACATACACGCAGATAACGTCCATGTGTTCTAACAAACACAACAGTGTTTGCTGGAAATCCTCTGATGATCCTCCACCGATCCCGACCAGCTTATTTTGACATCTCCTTCATGTCACCGAGATAACTCTGAACACAATGCTGCTGCTGGAGCCGTCACTTACAATATTTTATTGATGTGTTGTCGTCCTTTTGTGGAGACTATTCACGTCATTCGTGTTTTCAGCCTTACTAAAGCCACGTCAGTCTACCACAAACAAACCCACTCAGCATTAGCATTAGCAAACTAGCTTCCCCACAGCTCCAGCAGCGGTACCTGAACCCCACACACGGATTTATTCACACCTTTCTGGGGACCTCCGATTAAAATGACCGCCTTCAACATGGTAACAAGACGCTGGGACTTTCGGGGGAAGATTCCTGCGAACTGCTGCTGTCGGTGCCGAACACTTCCGCATCCACGACGTCCGACGTGGACGGACCCAAACTACGGACCAGAGCCTGCCCCAGTGGAATGGACTGGTCAGCTCCTCACTGGGGGTCTCTGCTGGCAACAGACTCCACGAACTGAACACAGTTTGTCCTGTGAAACAGACGTACGTCAAACTGAGGGTCGGGTAATGGGTCACACATGAAGAGGTGGTGACATGTCTAGAGTATAGAATACTTATGAAGACACAAATATCACTTCCAGACATTTTAAACCAGCATAACAAGTGGTGGACAGTGGAGAGAGGGAGACCCTCCTCTGATCTGCTCAGGAGAGGCAATGAGACATGGAGCCTGGTACCCTCTCATTCAAATTTTAGTCTTTTTTTTTTATTATTTTCTTTGTTTTAGATTCCATCTCTCACCATTGTCAAGTGTTCCTATGATAGAAATTACAGCCCTCTGCATGCTTCGTAAGTGGAAAGCCTGCAAAAATGGTCAATGTATCAGATACGTATTTTCCACTGTCATTTGTACTTTAACAGTAAAAGTCCAATCCGACTTACAAGTTTAGTTTACCTGTACTCTATACAGACTCTATTTTACTTGTGCAGTGTGTTCTGCTCATTTTAGTGGAGAATTTGGAGCTACAGCAAAATAACTCAGCTGACAGTTTACACTCATAAAAACAAGCTGCAACACAATCACAGGTCTAGTGGAGGAGTTTGCTTTCATGATTTCTCATTAAAACGTAACCTGGAGTAAATCTGTCTCCCATGTGGTGATATTCATAACTCAAACATATGCAAATATGATGTGAATCTGCATCAAACAAACAGAATAACATTGTAGTCAACATCTACCAGGGAACACAGTGCTTTGGTACATGTGTGTCTGCAGGAAAAACTGAGGGCTCTTATGAGCCTTTATACCTCCACTGAGGTTTTATTCTCTTGCAATTGGGCCCATATACAGGACACCTAAGCATAGACAACCTTACCCCCTGTTATAAACAGTGGAATCATAGTCAAAGGTGCTTCACAGTAAAGACATGTTTATTAGGCTAAAACAGGTTCCTGACACTTTGTTCAGTGCAATAAAACATTCAACAGGTATTTAGGTTTTCCAAGCTTTTCCAATGTTCAGAAATCACATTTCAAAGTATCAGTCAATTACATATTGTGATGTAAGAAAGAAAATAAGTCTTGTTTACTGCTCAACATTTGAAACTCGAGTCCAAACTCGTTTCAAATGTTTCAGCTGACTAAAGTTGATCAGAGCTGGCTGTCTCAAGAGGTTCCAGGCATGTAAAAGTCAGTCACCTCCCAGTCATCACATCAGTCATGACTGATTTCTATATGTCAAATTCTTCAAAATGTATGAGCTGTGAGGCACAACAGGCCTTTAGTAGAATCCATGTTTCCCAACTTTACCATCATTTAAAATCATATTTTGTTGGTTTATGAACATGAATGGCATAACTTGCATCTAACAAAATTGTCTCATACTCCATGGAACTGATGTCTTGTACAAATACTTCTAAAAACAAGCATAACGAGCATATTTGTATGGGTACCATTGCATGAGTGAGCAAAATCAAATATTAATAATCAAATTACTCTAAGTCGAAAAGCCAAAATGTCCTAGAGACAGAATTGTATTAAACAGTTCCAGCAATCAAAAGGCCTCACAGACGTTTTACTGTAAGTGAAACAGTCTGAGATTATTACTCTGCAGATCTGTTGCACATGCATACAATAAAAACAGATACCTACTGAATGTAACATTATTAAAGAAGAATAAAGCAGTGGTGTGTGAGTGTGTATTATTGGCTGATTTGAGAGAATCTAGGGCCTCATGTACAAAAGGGTACGTACGCACAAAACCATACTGTATGTACTTTTCATGTACTTTCCAAGATGTGTCAAGAGTGAAATCCACAGTCGAGTCGACATATACGCGTCTATCGTTTTTCAGGCATTGGCAACACTGAAGGCGCTTTTCCACAGTTCCAGCTCAGCTTAGCTCTACTCGCTTTGGTTCCATTCCAGTTCCATCACAACTTTTTCTTCGATGCGGGTGCTGACGTCACAGCCCTGGCTGCATGAAACTTGTGTTTTTGAACATGATGTCCTCTGTGATGAAACGCATATTGTTTGGCTGTGAGCAGACCATTATATGACGTGTATGATGAACACATATTTACATTGGGAAAGTACAGACACTCAACAACAACTAGTGGTGTCTGTCCGTCCCAGGGGGAGGATCCTGCTTCCTGTGATTCTGCTTTTCCCCCTTTAAAGGCTTATTCTGACAGTTTAGGGGTGATGACAGAGGGTGTGGTCGTGTGCAGACTATACATGCAAATAAATTGAACTGGGGGGTGGGGGTGAGGTTATCCTCTCTGTCATGGAGAAAAGATGTTTTTTTTATGAATGAGTGTGACTTGTGTGTGGTTCCACGTTGATTTAGACGCACAAAGGAAAATGTGCTTGGATTCTTTCGTACATGTGTTTTAGTGCGTAGTCTTCTGGGATTTGCGTACACCGGGTTTCAGTTTGAAGTCCATGCAGACCGCTGGTCTCTGGTGGTGACGTGGTTTGATAATAGTTATTTAGTGCCCGTTGAAAAGGACAGATCTGGCCAGTGTGACCAGAGCTGACGTGTTCCTTCCACACACTAGAACTGCTGCTGTAAGTTCTTCAGGGACTATCTCCTGTTGTAGAGGTCCTTACGTTTTCTCAGTTCCTCCAGCACTCGAGCCCTGAACTGAGTCCAGTCTTCATCCTGGTACTGCTGGAGACCAAGGGCCTGATGAAGCTCTGCAGAATGGCTGCGCAGGAAAGGATTGTACGCCTTCTCTTCCCCGATGGTGGAGGGACACTGGAAAGGAGTGGAGGCCATTATTGTCCACACTTGAAAGACAAAAGCAGGAAGTGGTTAGAAGTCAACACACCAACTATTGAGGAGAGGCTGACTGACAGATGTTTTAGGTTATTTATAAAAGGTAAGTTCTGGTTCAGAGGATCACTGAAGGAAATTTTCACCTGTGGATGTTTCTATACTGGTAAACTAGAGTCTTCATTTGGGTGATTGCTGATCATGAATTAAAAACTACAGGCTGAAGACATTTAACCCTTACTGCTAACTGGACAGTGAACTTTGTCAACAGCCAACACTGCTGACTGGCTATCAGGAGAAACAGCTCCATATTGAGGCTGAAGAGTCGTCAGAATGAGTAAAAACTCTGGACATGTTAGTTAGTATTGTTCAAACTCCATGTAGCTGCTTTCTGGGTCCTAGTGTTGAACAGGATGGCTTGTTGCTGCCTGATCAGAAAAAAGAGCATGTTGGAACAGACAAAAACAGTGTTACTTCACATTAGTTCACTCCTTCCATCTTCAGGCGAGTCAGATCAGGCAGCAGCTCATGGTTTCCTGATTAGACACTAACAGTTGGGGCTTCCAACTGTCTCTGAAATACCTACAGCCCTTGAAGTGTTTATGAGCCTATACAATGACGACTTGATGTGATGTAGCCTGTTCAGCACCTATGCGACAAGTGGCATTTTCTTTGTGTTGTTGCAGGACATGATGACAGTCATTTCTAAGTGACACCTTGAAAAAGACCTTAAAATATGTCAAGATTATTTCACCTGACAGCACCAAGAACGGCAGAAAACATTGTGCTAAAGTTTCTCCGGAGCTGCTCGCGTTGCTTTAATGATTATGTTCTAATAAAAGCCCTACTTTTATTATACCTAACTAACCTAACAGGTTCTTAACTGGTGTGTGAACCCTCCTACTTCCTGCCACAGACCCATTTTAGACAAAACTGACAGTGACGGAGGACGAGATGACACACTGGAGGCAGCTGATAAGCCCTTCTTCATTCCCAAAAACATGAATCATTTCTGGGATGGATCCCTAGAAAGGCCTAACAATGACAATCCATCATCCTCACTGTGCACAGCCGGTGGCCTCGCTGCTGAAGCACCCAGTGATATTTATTCTCCCTGGCAGCGTTGTGTGGCTCCACCTCAGCAGCAAACAGCAGGTTGTCCTCTGCATACTCATGACCTGAGGGACAACCAGTGGACAGTAAACGGTCACAAACAACGTCAATACATTTCTGACAGATACAGATCCAGATAGAATAAGGCACATATCATTTTTTTTCCTACCAGGCCATAATAGAGTGTCATCACTTAAAGTGCCAACTGTGTCCAGAGATGAAAGCATTGTTGTGGCACTGCCTTCAAACATCCTCCCTGAAAACAACAAGAGCATAGTTGACTCATTTCCATTTAGGATCTGCAAGGATTCTAGGGTCATCTGCCGTCAGTATGGCTGCACTTATCGAATATTTTACTAATCGAGTAACAATTTGCATTGAATTGTTCTGGACGCTGTAGGAGAGAAGAATGGATGAGAGATAAACACAACAGCAGGAATACACTAATACAGGAATACACTTATACAGGAATACACTACCAGTGGACTTTCTTCCGTTGATTCCTGTCATATTTGAGTGGGGATTCAGAGCAGTGTGTGTGTGTGTCTGGGTGGGGGATGGGGGGTGAGGGGCGAGCAGGGACTGATGGGAGCTGACAGCCACCTGTGATGAGAGCTTTGGGACGGGGGGGGGCCACAGCACCCGCTGCTCGTTGAGAACAGAAAGGGACTGGAGCAATACGTGCTGTTGAGTCGGTGACTCGCCACCACAAAAGTCACCTACAACACCAGAAAAAGTCAGTAGATTTGACGCTGGTCGCTTTCATGATAAAATGTTGTTGGAGGGGTCTGAAAGGTTGTTAATTATAGTGACAAAATCGCTAAGTTGCCAACACTTTTTCCCGCTCTTTCAATCAAATGCCGCATGTCCTCTTCCTCCTTTCTCCGCCTTCCTGTGCGTAGGTGACGTAAGCGTGTTCTACCACATTAGTAGTCTGTGCACTCCCTTGAGCTTATGATTAAATAAACGATTCCTATAGAGGCAGAGAAGATTACTGATGGTTTTTATTAATCGAGTTTATTTATATTTATCTATATAGAATATCTAAATGGTACATGGCTGCATCTTCTATACAGCACAGCTGGTAACACAATCACACACAGAATCAGTGGGGTTCAGTACCTGAAGGACAAACGACACTTTGACAGCAGCCTCTAAGGACAGCATGTGGAACAAGTAGCAGGATCATGTTTGTTCTGCTCCGACAATTAGTAGAAATACTTCCTGTCTCAGAGTGTAAAGAGCTCAGGTGGGTTACTCCCACAACCAAATCAAAGCAATGCAAACGGTTTAGCTTTTGTACTTTTATACAATCACTAGATGCTTCAAATGTTTACTGATCACAACAGGGACAAGAGGATGTGTAAGCAGTCTGAACAAATCAGAATCGATGTTACTGCCTGTAACTGGTGTCACACTTTGTTGGACAATTATTTCCTCTTTCCAGCCATGTTTGAGCAGTGAAATCCTGTTGAGAGTTTGGATGCACGTTTAGACAAGGGGCGTGTGTAAAATAGTGTGCTAAGTACACTCCAGCTATGACGGTGTTTGAAAGACTACGAACATGGCTGCGCTGCTAAAGAAGTCGCTATTGCCGTGGTGACGGCAGAGGACTGAAGCCATCTGTGATTTCACCATGGAAACGACCAGCCCTTGGAGAAGATCAGGGCTGGTGTCACCTTGTAAACACCTGGAGCCTTCAGAGCCATCGCAACTTTTCAGACTTACGTTTGCCAGCAAAATAGGACGTGATCGTCACACTCCATCATCCACTGATACTGGGAAAAAGGACCGAAGCTTCACTACTGATTGATGGACATGCGCCGTTAGCCCTGTTAGCTTGGTACGTCTTATGCACTTAAATACTGATGAAGTTTTCATTTGATTTGAACGTGTTTCGTTTCAAAGAAAGGTCCATTTCCAGAAACAGATCTGCTGTTGATTTTTGTTATGTTAATAGTAGTGATGTCATGTTGTGAAATCCACCTTTGTTCATGTCCAGGTGTAGACAAACTACAGGTAAATCTACATTTAAAAAAAAAATATATATATATACAAATATGTTGCCAATTCTGTCCCTAAAAAAAATGAACAGAACCGGTGACAAAGGGCAGCCCGGCGACGCAAACCTATGCAATTTCAAGGCACAGCCAGGGGCCAGAGGGGGTCCGGTTGGGGATGCGGATGATGTTGTCCTGTTGTCCAAGACCTTCATTGCGTAATGGAGCGGTTCGCAGCTGGCTCTGAAGCGGGATGAGAATCAGCACCTCCATGTCTGAGGCCATGGTTCTCTTGTTCACCAGTGAGGGAAGAATGGAGTGTGAGACTGACAGATGGATTGGTACAGCGGCCGCAGCAATGCGGTCTCTGTACCGGTCCGTCGTGGTGAAGGAGATCTAAAGATCTATCAGTCAATCTACATTCCTACCCTCACCTATGGTCATGAACTCTGGATCATGACTGAAAGAACAAGATCTGGGACACAAGCAGCCGAAATGAGTTTCCTCCGTAGGGTGGTGGGGTGCTCCCTTAGAGATAGGGTGAGGTGCTCTGTCAGTTGTCAGGTGAGGGAGAGTTCAGTGTTCACATATGGATGAATTGAAGTTTAAATGATGTTCTTACTGTATATTTAATGTCTACATGAACCAGAATGTTCCTTACATACCACATCCTGACAGGAACACCAGGTCCCCAGAGAAAAGACTTGAGGGAGCGCCAATTGGCCGACCGTCCAGGAGGTAGATCATGTGGCCGACCGTGTGTCCGGGCGTGAACAGGGCCTTAAAGTGCAGACAGCCAACGGTTATTGAGTCCTTGTGTGAGACCGGGCTGACGAAGCAGGAAAAAACACAAAATATAGTGTCAACACAGTACTGAGGTGAAGAGACGATGCTGAATTTGTGAAATGAAGTAACTGAACATGGAAATGTCAATGACAGGAGCTCAATGGGAATATACTGTAGCTCACTAGATGTATCCTGATAAAAAAAACATCTTATGATTTATGATCTGACATGAAAACAGACTTTTGGTCCATACCCATCCCAGCTCTGACAGAGGTGAGTCGCAAGTCAGGCACTTACTGGGTGAGGCCAGGGATGTTATCTGCTGCATTCCCATAAACCCGACATGATCGGTGGAGCCTTTTCAACCCTTTGTTTCCCCCGCTGTGATCCCTGTTCAGGCCAAAGAGACAAACGGGATTAAACATGCAGACACATTATGACCATTCATAGTTATACATCTGACACCAGTTCTTGAAAATATATTGACCCATTTTTATTTTTTATTTCCTCAGACTCAGACTGAAGTCCAGTCCACACCACAGGTTCCAGGTGCAATAACTCAAAATGTGCAGCTACGTGACTCCATTCGTAACAGAACATTGACACCTCACATAAACCACTGTCATTCCCACAGCAACGGCTGCATGGCCACACAAAGCAGATTAGTATCACAAACCCGCGGAGAACTCAACTCTTCCTCTCTTGGAATTTCCAGAACACGCCACCTCTTAGTGGTTTTGT
Source organism: Aeoliscus strigatus (assembly GCA_901007665.1). Taxonomy (NCBI): domain Eukaryota; kingdom Metazoa; phylum Chordata; class Actinopteri; order Syngnathiformes; family Centriscidae; genus Aeoliscus; species Aeoliscus strigatus. The sequence goes on along the minus strand of CAAKHB010001848.1, from coordinate 31,020 downwards.
TAGCATAGCATTTTAAGATAACGTGAAGACAGTTATGCTTCAAGAGGATTCATCACACGCGTCGTTCTTGTCCTCTGTTCCATGTCTGTAGCTGCATACACTGGGGCAAAAAAGTAGTCAGCCACCAATTCTGCAAGTTCTCCCATTTAAAAAGATGAGAGGCCTGTAATTTCCATCATAGGTACACTTCAACTATGAGAGACAAAATGAGAAAAAATCCAGAGAATCACATTGTTTGATTTTTAAAGAATTTATTTGCAAATTATGGTGGAAAATAAGTATTTGGTCAAAAACAAAAGTTCATCTCAATACTTTGATATACCCTTTGTTGGCAATGAGATTTTTTCTGTAACTCTTCACAAGATTTTCACACACTGTTGTAGGTATTTTGGCCCATTCCTCAATGCAGATCGTCTCTAAAGCAGTGATGTTTTAGGGCTGTCGCTGGGCAACACAGATTTTCCTCTTCCTCCAAAGATTTTCTATGGGGTTGAGATCTGGAGACTGGCTAGGCCACTCCAGGACCTTGAAATGCTGTTTATGAAGCCACTCCTTCGTTGCCCGGGCGGTGTGTTTTGGATCGTTGTCATGCTGAAAGACCCAGCCACGTTTTATCTTCAATGCCCTTGCTGATGGAAGGTTTTCATTCAGAAGCTCACGATACATGGCCCCATTCATTATCTCCTTTACACGGATCAGTCGTCCTGGTCCCTTTGCAGAAAAACAGCCCCAGAGCATGATGTTTCCACCCCCATGCTTCACAGTAGGTATGGTGGTGTTTGGATGCAACTCAGCATTCTTTCTCCTCCAAACACGACGAGTTGAGTTAATACCAAAAAGTTCTATTTTGGTTTCATCTGACCATATTACATTCGCCCAATCCTCTTCTGGATCATCCAAATGCTCTCTAGCAAACTTCACTGCAGGATTTGAGTCCCTGGCGGCGTAGTGTGTTACTTATGGTAGCCTTTGTTACTATGGCCCCAGCTCTCTGCAGGTGTTTCACTAGATCCCCCCGTGTGGTTCTGGGATTTCTGCTCACCGTTCTTGTTATCATTTTGACCCCACGGGGTGAGATCTTGCGTGGAGCCCCAGATCGAGGGAGATTATCCTTGTAGGTCTTGTTGATCTTCCATTTTCTTATGATTGCTCCCACAGTTGATTTCTTCACACCAAGCTGCTTACCTATTGCAGATTCAGTCTTCCCAGCCTGGTGCAGGTCTACAATTTTGTTTCTAATGTCCTTTGACAGCTCTTTGGTCTTGGCCATAGTGGAGTTTGGAGTGTGACTGTTTGAGGTTGTGGACAGGTGTCTTTTATACTGATAACGAGTTCAAACAGGTGCCATCAATACAGGTAATGAGTGGAGGACAGAGGAGCTTCTTAAAGAAGAAGTTACAGGTCTGTGAGAGCCAGAAATCTTGCTTGTTTGTAGGTGACCAAATACTTATTTTACCGTGGAATTTACCAATTAATTCATTAAAAATCAAACAATGTGATTCTCTGGATTTTTTTTCTCATTTTGTCTCTCATAGTTGAAGTGTACCTATGATGAAAATTACAGGCCTCTCTCATCTTTTTAATTGGGAGAACTTGCACAATTGGTGGCTGACTAAATACTTTTTTGCCCCACTGTACGTCCCACAGACACGCCCCATGTGGGTACCTGTCACCAGCTTGCAGCTGATTGGTCAGAACATTAGAGACGGTCTGAGCCATTATCAGGTTGAACAGGTAGAATCCTCTGGACCTTCGAGAACCGACTAGCACCGAGTGTCAACAGGAGTGTTCAGACGGCTGACAGTGCTGCTACGACCGGTCCGTTGGTCTGGACTCTGTACATTGACATGTTGAATGTGTGTCGGCAGGTATAAATGCACCGCTTCGTTACTGGATATACCGTATTTTCACGACCATAAGGAGCACCGTAATAAAAGGTGCAGTCTCAGTTATGTGTGCCATTACTGTATATAACACATACATAAAGCGCACCTGCTTATAGGGCGCGGGTTTTATATGCAATCCGCTCATTTTTAAAAATAGAGCGGGGGCAAAACTGAGTTTGGTTGTGCTTTATTTAGTATTGATTACAAAGTACTAACATTTTTTAATCATCAATCAAACCCATCAAAGTCCTCATCCTCTGTTTCTGAACTGAACAGTTGCGCTAAATCTCCACCAGACATGCCAGGTTCACTTTCTTCACTGTCAGTCACTTTCCGTGCCGTGCGGCTCCTCGGAAATGATGCCGGCTTTTGCGAAAGCTCGAAACAACAGTGCCGGCAGACACGTTAGCCCAAGCATCAACAATCCATTTGCAAATTGTGTTGTAACTTGCCCAGCGCATGAAACGAAAGCACCAAGACGGACCTCCTTGGAAATGTTCAATTTTCATTTCCTCTGCTAGCGCTACTGCTTTTAGTCGAATGGTTACCGTCAAAACGCTTCTCTCACTCGTTCTTTGCTCAATGATCCACTGCTCAAGTCTTTCCTCCACCTCGCCTTATATCCGCGGAAACTCAGCTGCGTCTTCTTGACTTGTCGGAGCTCGTTTTCCAGCTTCCTCCACTTGCAAACCATTGATTCATTAATCTTAAATTCTCTCACGGCTGCTCAATTTCCATGTTCCTCCGCGTAGCTGATGGCCTTCAGTTTAACGCACATACCTGTTCTTTTATATATATATACAATCCCACACTTCCCCCTTTAACGTTCTCATGGTGTCTCTACTACGTCCGCCTTACAACACACACACACACACACACACACACACACACACACACACACACACACACACACTTTGAAGAAAATCTCAGACTTTTATGTGCGCCTTATAGTTGTGAAAATACAGTATGAGAAATGATCAAACTCACCAGTGCTTGTGTGTACAGAGTATGGCTTCCAGCATGACTCCCTGTTCCTCCAGAACTGTCTGAAAAATATCAGAGTTCTGTTAACACCTTCAATGATGTTCAGTTGAGGCCATCGTGGAACATCCTGACCACTAGCTGCGACCAGAAATAAGAAACGCTCCCTCAGAACCTCCCTGAACAGAGCAGACAGATTCTCCTCCTTCATGCATACATAGCCCTGCCTCTTTACATCTTAACTAAAATTGTATTTATTTAGGATGTCTTTTTAATACCCAGGTGTGATGACACTTTTATTTACACTTGTACTTTACTCATTGCATTTTCTTTCTTCAGAATCTAATCATGCCTTTAGTCTGCAGGCAAATCCTGACAATACACATTTGATTGTAACACCAGCGCCCGTTTCCAGGCAACAAGAACCCTGACCTGGATGACTGAGGGCCTTCACAGGCCCTCCCTCTGTAGAACACTGTCACACCCTGAACTGGTCTGCACACATCTCTACACAACCGAAGGGTCAGTGATTTCACCTCCTTCACCGCTCTGACTGACAAGGTGTGTCTGTGGTCGTATTAGCATGGTGTACGATGTCACGACACCAAACAAAGACAGCTGACAGGTAACAAGAACTCATACTGAAGAGACAACCACCTGAACCGTCTGAGGGTCGGCAGGGTCCACGGCAACCGCAACACTGGAGGCAGTGTCGATCACGAGGTAGCTGTAGTTATCAGACAGCACAGAGATGGGGATGATCTTCATACCTGGAGAAGAGAAACCATGGATTTTGATAGATAAATACTTCATTAATCTCCAAGAGAAATTCACTTCCTTTTGTTACGTGCCATGAAAGTCCATGGGAAGGGCGGCAGAATGTCCAGAGGGGTAATGATCCCGGGCTCTCTTCATCTGCCTCCTGTAGAACATGTAGCCCAGTCTGGTCCTGGTGTATAACGTGTACCTGGAACAGGAGGAGGCCTTCAACCAGCTGCACTACAGCATCTGTTAATGTCAGTCTGCTCACCCAACAAGCAATCAAACAC